>JAJPUD010005537.1:0-65369 GCA_023553655.1 Myrmecobius fasciatus | reverse complement strand
AGAAGAAGAAGAAGAAGAAGAAGAAAGAAGAAGAAGAAGAAAGAAAAAAAAGTATATGTGACTAAGGGCACACAGCCAATCTGTATTTGAAGAAGGATTTGAACTTAGATTTTTCTGACTCCAAGCTGAATATTTGTATCTATTGATGAAATTGAACTCAGTGAAAAGAAATGTCTAATGGGTCTCACTTCAATTGAACTGCTAGTCTAAAGGTGCCAGATGTAGAAAATAATGTGGCTCCTTGTCCCCTTGGTACCACAAATGGCACTGGACTGCAAGAATCTCCTCCCAGATAGTTCAATTCTTTATGTCATTGTTGAAAGAGTACACATAGAGGTCTAGAAATATGAGCCATGGTGTGGCTCCCATGAGATTAGACCCAATAATGACATTGAATTCATAAGTTTCAGGATGAACTATTCATGTATGGCTAACTATAGAAAAACAGACCGAGAGGAACCGGTTTTTCAGGATTCTAGGTGTAAATTCCTGTTCTGGTTTCCACTGGAAAGTCTTGGAGCACTTCAGCATATCAATGAAAGGTACCAACAAGGGGGAGATCTTAAATGTAAAGGGAACCACTTTGGGTCTTCATTAGAAGTGAAAGTTATTAACTACAGTATGACTTACATCTTGCCTTGCTCAATGCATATTCCACGCCAAAGTTTTACATGCCTTATAAAATCTCTTCCTTCTCAAATGACACTTTACTGATTCAGAAATTACTAGGCTGGCATGAGTGCTGGACCATGACTCCAACAAATTTGGGGTTGTAGGAATGATTCCATGAGAAGACGAGGATATTATCGGGATCCAGGAGGTCTTAAAACATGAATTTTTAAAAGAGCTACTGGGAATTGGAGAAGTCTCCTCTGCCAAGCAAGAAAGAAGAGGCAGCATAGCATGGTAGATGGAACACTGAACCTGGAATCAGAAAGGCCTGTCCTGAGAATCTTTCCTGAATGAAGAGATCACTTCTCAGAGCTTCAGTTTTCTTTTCTGTAAACTGAGAATAGTAATATTGATTTCATAGAATGTTACAAAGCTCAAATGAGGTCAGGTTTGTAAAGAGTTTTACGGACCTTAAAGTAATATCTAAATATCAGGTGGTATTACTATTCTTAAGTCCACAGAAACTCCATAGTAGTCAGGAATTTCAGTACTCATGGACCTGGCAGTTTGAGCTTGAGGATCTCAACCCCATAAATGCAGTTTAATATGGGAGGTAAAGTATTATTGATCAAGAGATGAAGGATAATGGTCTTGCTCTATCTTTTTCTGTAATAGGGAGAAGACTGTCACTTTTGCCCACATGTCAGGGTGAGCAGGACATAGTAGCCACCCTCCTTTCCAATCATATTTTAAGTGCATTTGCACTTAGGCTGAAACAGGAAAATCCATTTTTAGCAACATTTTATCTATTGTGATATTTCTTTTCTTGAGTTCCTAAATGAATCTCTCTACTACGTCCAGTGTGAAGATATTTTCCATAAAGGAGAGGGTAGTCTGCTAGAAAGGATAGTTCAAAGATTACCTTTTTCCACTCCATGGAAAATCACTGGGGCCAGAAATCCAAAAATAACTTGTACCAAACTAAAAAAAAATTAACTGAATAGAATCCTTTATATGTGTCTTGAGGGCAGGGGCTGCCTCTTATTTTTCTTTATATCTCAAGCACTTAGTACAGTTCCTAGCACATACTAGGCTTTTAATAAATGTTTATGGAATGGCTGACAAGGGCAGAATATTAAGACTTTTAGCTCCCTAATCCTGGATACTCACTCTTAATTTGTTCCCAAATCACATTAACACTTTAAATCAGTGAAAGTATCCAAGGGACTACAGGTACTATATAAGAAAGGAGAAATACAGATTCCCAAAGCTGCTCTTAAGAATCACAGAATTTTAATTGGATGGGATCTCAGTGATTGCCCAGTCTAACCCCAATCTCATTTTAAAATCCTCTTTTGAATCATCCCCAACAAGTGGCTATACTTGAAGATCTTCGGTGAGGAGCATCCCACTACCACCTCAAGACAATTCATTCTATTTTGGGATGTCTCTAATTGTTGGGATTTCCCCAACATCATGCCCAAATTTACCTCTTTGCAACCTCCATCTATAGCTCTAATCTGCTTTCTGGGGCCAAAAAGAATAAATCTATTTATCCTTCTCCAACATGGCAGTCTTTAGATACTAGAAGAAAGCCATCATGTCTTCATTAAGTTTTTCCCTTCTCCATAGTAAATATTCCTAATTCCTATAATATTTCCTTATGTGGCTTAAATTCCAGAACCACACCTATTCTCTTCAGCTTTTCAGTGCCTTCCTATAATGTGGTATCCCAAACTGAATACAATCCTTTATATGTATCTTGAGGGCAGGGGCTGCCTCTTATTTTTTTTTATATCTCCAGCACTTAGTACAGTTCCTGGCACATAGTAGGCTTTTAATAAATGTTTATGGAGTGGCTGACAAGGGCAGAATATTAAGACTTTTAGCTCCCTAATCCTGGATACTCACTCTTAATTTTTTCCCAAATCACATTACCTTCTTTTGGCTACCATATCATAGTGTTCATAGTATCATAGATTTATACATGTAAAGGACCTTAGAGATCATCTAAGACAAATGTTTTAATCCTATCTAATTATAATGACTCAGAAAAAAATGAAAATAAATGAGACCATGAAATTCATTCCCTCTTTTGCAGAGGTGGGCACTATAGGTATGGAACATCCCATATGCTATCAGATTCAATTAAATGATGAATTTTGCTATTCTCCCCCACCTCTACAAGGGATGGCTCTCTAGATAAGGGTAAGGAGAGAGCTAATTTTAGAAATGAAAGCCACATTAAAAGATACGAAGAAAATTTTTAAGAAATCAATAAGGAACAAATACTAATTGGTACATAAAAATCTGTTGCACATAAGCATATGATCATAGATTTTTAGAGCTGGAAGGAATTTTATAGAGCATGTAATCCAACCACTATATGAGAAAATCAAGTCTTATAAAGGTGAAATGAATTGTCCCAGATTGCTCACTTAGTGAGTCAGAAATAAGGAAGGCTGGCATTATTTTGCTCATTTAATAAATGAGGAAAGAAATGGTAGGGACTGTGTGTGTATGTGTGTGTGTAAGGAGGAGAAGAGAGGGGAGGGAGGCAGGGAGGGAGATAGAGACAGACAGACAGACACAGACACACAAAGAGAGAAACAGAGGCACAGAGAGAGACATACAGACACACACAAAGAGAGACAGGAAGAAACAGATACACAAAGAGAGAGACATATACACAGAGACAGAGACAGAGAGATATACAGACAGTAGAGATAGAGATAGAGATACACAGAGAAATAGACAGACATTGAGACAGAGTTAGAGAAACACAGATTCAGTGAAAGAAAAATGAGGATAAGAGAGGGGGGAAAGAAAGAGAGAGAAGGAAGGAGGGAAAGAGATAGAAAGAGGAGAGGGTGGGGGAGAAAGAAAGACAGAGACACAGAAAGACACACACAGAGAAAGGAGGGAAAGAAGGAGAGGGGGAGGGAGGGACAGAAAGAAAGAAGGGGAGAGGAAGGAGAGAGAGAAAGAGGGGAATGGAGGAATGAAAGGAGGGAGGAAAAGCGAAAGAGGCACGGAGGGAAGAAGGGAGAGAAAACAGGATCATAGTCATGAAATAAATTAAATTCAATTCTCTGATAATTTACAGTTGCAACTATTTAACTCTGAGTTTGAGCATGGAAATAATGATATCAAGGTCACAAATTCAATTACTTTTAAAGGATGTATGCAAAGCATATCAAGTGCATGCTTCCAGTTACAAAGGAGACTGAATTAGATGATGTCCCATGTACTACTATTACTGGGAAAACAGCTGGACATTGTATTCACATGCAAATTAATAGCAATATGGTTATTTAACTAATTTATGACCTTTCTTACCACACAACCATTTCCATCACATTAATCCACCCACATATTAAAGCAAAAAGATGCCATCTCCTTCAAGTATAGCCAGAGTTAATACCTATGAATGAGCTCTGACTCTGTAAAACTCCATGTTATACAACTGCTGAGTATGATTTAAAGAATGAGAATTATTATGATTATAAGTTAGTCTAGGTATAGCCTGGTGCATGACAGGCAGCAATAGCAACACAAAACATCCCTCTAGTGTTATAGACCTTTCTGGGGGCAGAAATGAATGGTATTTGTTCTACATTGAATTTCTTTAGTAGAGAGGGTAAAGGACCCATTGAAGAGAAGGAGGAAGGGAAAGGAAATGTGGACAGTATGGTTTTAATTTGAGTGAAAGTATTGTTAGAAAGAAAAACATAGGATGTTAAAAATTCTTGGTATGAAACTAGAGAGGCTGTTGATAAGAACTGAGGAGATGTAAAAAAATGGACAATGCTTTAAGAGATAGAAAACTACACTTCTGGGAGTGGAGTTAAGATGACAGAGTAAAGTCAGGAAGCTGATGGAGCTTTCCCAGTTTCCCTAAAACACACATGAAACTGAGCCTCTGAACAGTCTGACAGAAAGAAACCACTCTCCAGCTCAAGACAGACTAGAAAAACTTCAAAAAAAGTCAGTCTCACTGGGGTGAAAAGGGTGTTCAGTCCAGCTCAGATAAACTCTAGGAAAGTTGATTACAGCAAATCAGCAACTAAGACCCTCAGTCCTGTCTTAGTAGAAGAGCAAATCAGTGGGGTAGTTTCCCAGTCCCAGCTCAGAAGACAAACTCTGGGAAACCAGACTGTTGCCTGAAAAAAAGCAGGCAAAGCTACCTCCTGCAAACACAAAGGATCCCTGTGCTCAAAGTCAAAGCTCAGAACTTCAGTGCCTTGAGAGAGTGCCTTTACTCCAGGAGCAGAGCTCAACCATAAAAGTTAAAAAAAGAGGAAATACAAAGGAAAAGGAAAGAAAATGAGCAAGAAACAGAAAAGAACTTTAACCATAAAAAGCTACTATGGTAACAGGGCAGACCAAAACATGAACTCAGAAGAGGACAAAATGTCCACAGAAGAAATCAATGAAACATAGCAAAACTATACTATTGAGGGACCTCAACTTTCCCCTCAAAATCAGAAAAATCTAACCACAAAATAAAAAAGAAAGAAACTAAGGAGGTTAATAGAATCCTAGAAAATCTAAATATGATAGAATAGGGACAGAAAGGAATATACCTTTTTCTCAGCAGTAAATGGTACCTACACAAAAATTAACCATGTATTAGATCATAAAAACCTCACAATCAAATGCAGAAAGGCAGGAATAGTAAATGCTTCCTTTTCAGACCACAATGCAATAAAAATATATTCAATAAAATCTCAGGAAAAAATAGAAAAAACAACTGGAAATTAAATAATTAAGTAGAGAAAGAGGAGGTCAATGAATCAGGCATGCAAATAAAAAAGCTAGAAAAAGAACAAATTAAAAACTCCCAATTAAATACCAAATTAGAAATTGTGAAACTCAAAGGATAGATTAATAAAATTGAAACTAACAAAACTATTAAACTAATAAATAAAACAGAGTTGGTTTTATGAAAAAAACAATAAAATACATAAACTTTTGGTTAACTTGATCAGAAAAAGGAAAGAAAAAAAATCACCAGCATCAAAAATGAAAAGGGTGACCCTACTACCAATGACAAAGAAATTAAAGCTATAATTTAAAAGTATTTTGCCCAACTGTATGGCAGCAAGTCTGACAATTTAACCAAAATGGATAAATATTTACAAAAATATAAATTGCCCAGGTTAAGAGAAGAGGAAATAAATTACTTAAATGGTCCCAATTTAGAAAAGGAAATTGAACAGTCATTAATGAACTCCCTAAGAAAAAATCTCCAGGGCCAGATAGATTCTACCAAACATTTGAAGAACAATTAATTCCAGTACTATGTAAACTATTTGGGGAAAAAATTAGGTAAAGAAGGAGTACTATCAAATTCCTTCTATAACACAAATATGGTACTTATACCTAAACCAATAAGAGCCAAAACAGAGAAGGAAAATTACAAACCAATCTCCCTAATGGAAGTTGATGCAAAAATTTTAAATAAAATACTAGCAAAGAGATTGCAGCAAGTAAGTAGCAGGATAATACACTATGACCAAGTGGAATTTATAGCAGGAATGCAGAGTTGGTTGAATATCATGAAAACTATTTCCATAATTGACCATATCAATAGCAAAATCAACAGAAATCATATGATAATATCAATAGATGCAGAAAAAGCTTTTGACAAAATACAGCAACTATTCCTATTAAAAACACTGGAATGCATAGGGATAAAAGGAGCTTTCCTTAAAATAATAAGCAGTACCTATCTAAAACCTATAGCAAGCATCATTTGTAATGAGGAGAAGCTGGATGTATTCTCAATAAGATCAGGGATGAAACAAGAATGTCCATTATCACCACTATTATTCAACATTGTACTAGAAATGTTGACTGTAGCAACAAGAAAAGAAAAAGAAATTAAAGGAATTAGAATAAGCAATGAAAAAATAAATCTATCACTCTTTGCAGATGATATGATGATATACGTAAAGAATCCTATAAAATCATCCAAAAACCTACTGGAAGCAATTTACAGCTTTAGCAAAGTTGCATGATATAAAATAAACCCACACAAATCATCAGCATTTCTATATATTACTGACAAAGTCCATCAATAACAGATAAAAACAGAAAATCTCATTTAAAATTACTGTAAACAAAATAAATTTCTTGGGGGTCTATCTGCCAAGACACACCCAAGAACTATATGAACACAATTACAAAACATTTCTCACACAAATAAAGCCAGATCTAAACAACTGGAAAAATATCAATTGCTCATGGGTAGGCTGAGCTAATATAATAAAAATGACAATTCTGCCTTAATTAGTTTACTTGTTCAATGCCATACCAAACAAACTGCCAAAAATTATTTTATAGAATTAGAAAAAAATAACAAAATTCATGTGGAAGAACTAAAGGTCAAGAATATTAAGGGAATTAATGAAAAAAATACAAAGGATGTGGCTTAGCAGTACCAAAACTAAAACTATATTATAAAGCAGCAGTCATCAAAACCAAAACCTGGCTAAAAACAGAATAGTGCATGAATGGAATAGATTAGATATTCATGACACAGTAATCAAGGCCTTTAATAATCTGGTATTTGATAAACCCCCAAACTCTAGGTTCTGGAATAAGAACTCAGTATTTCACAAAAATTGCTGGGAAAACTGGAAATAATATCAGAAACTCAGCATAGACCTACATCTCACACCCCATACCAAAAAAAGGTCAAAATGGATGCATGATTTGGGGATAAAGGATGATATAAACAAATTAGAATAAGGGATAATTTGCCTACCAGATCTTTGGAGAAGGGAGGAATTTATGATCAAAGAAGAACTAGAGAACATTATGAAAGGCAAAATGGACAATCTTGATTACATTAAATTAAAGTTTTTTACACATACAAAACCAACAGAAACAATATTAAAAGGAAAGTACAAAGCTGGGAAAAAATCTTTGCAATCAGTATTTCTGATAAAGATCTCATTTCTAAAATATATAAAGAGTTATGTCAAATTTATAAGAATACAAGTAATTTCCCATCTGATAAATGATCAAAGGATATGAGTCAGTTTTCAAGTGATGAAATTAAAGTCATCTATAGTCATATGAAAAAAATGCTCTAAATCTCTACTGATTGGAGAAATGCAAATTAAAACAACTCTGAAGTACCATCTCACACCTCTCAGATTGGCTAAGATGACGGGAAAGGTTAATGATAACTGTTGGAGAAAATATGGGAAAACTGGGACACCAATGCATTGTCGTTAGAGTTGTGAAATTATCCAACCATTCGGGAGAGCAATCTGGAACTATGCCCAAAGGTCTATACCCAAAATGCATACCCTTTGACTCAGAAGTGCCATTACTGGGTCTATATCCTAAGGACATCTTAAAGGAGGGGAAAAAACGCTTTTGCCCCAAAATGTTTGTAGCTGCTTTTTTGGGGCAACAAAGAATTGGAAAATGAGTAGATATACAAAAATTGGGGAATAGCCGAACGAGTTGTGATATATGAAGATAATGAAATATTATTGTTCTATAAAAAATGACTAACAATTTGATTATAGAAAGACCTGGAAAGATTTACATAAGCTGATACTGAGCAAAACAAGCAGAACGAGGAATACATTGTATACAATAACAGCAAAAATGTGCCATGGTTACTATGTAAGGCTTGGTTTTTCTCAGTGGTTCAATGATCCAAACTAATCACAATAGACTTGGGACAAAAAAATGCCATCTGCATCCAGAAAAAGACACTGAATGCAAATAAAAATGTTATGTTTACTTCTTTTTTTTCTGTTTTTTTCTCTCTCCTATGGTTTTTCCCCTTTGTTCTGATTTTTCTCTCCCAACATTATTCATAAAACAATGTGTATTAAAAATTAATAAATTTACTAGGGAAAAAAAGAGTTAGGAGACTACAGGACTGTAAAACTCTCATGCCTCCATGTGCCAGATCTTTTTTCATCTTTAAAATGATATCTACCCCTTCTCTTCATAAATCATAGAGATGTTGGGAAGATGAATTAAAAGCGAGGCTTCTGAAATGTTTTCAGGTTTTTCTAAAGGAAGTACCCCATGAGGCATTTAAGAAGGTAGGCAAGGGATAGTCCCTGCCTGCAATGACATTTTCCTCCTGTGACATTCTAAAGCACTTATTAAACAATCTCTTGATGATCATTTTGTTGATTTTTTTTATTGTTGTTTGGGGGGTTTTTTGGTAAATAAGACTTATCTGGAGAGGCAATCAATTCATGTCTGTATTATGTGCCCGGCACATAAAGTACCAAGAAATGCAAAAGACAGTCCTCATCTCTCAAAAATCTCTCCTGTTTCATTCTAACAGGGGAGACAACATGTATTAACTAGGAAAGTGGGAGATTTAAAAAAAACAGTAGATGCATATAATCTGGATGGGAAGGCACTAGTAATTGGGGAGACAGACTTAAAAATCTCCTAAAGAAGGTAGGCATTTAATTTAGCTGAGCCTTAATGGAAATATATAAATGAAAAAGTAAATTGAATAGAAGAAACTAAAAGTGAGAAATGAAGGGGCAGATCATTTCAGGCTTGTGGGATAACTAGAGATAAAAACTAGATCATCATGTTCAAGAAACAACAAGCAAGAAGGTAGCCAGATGGTAGACTGAGAAGGGGAGATTCAAAAGTTTGTAGGGTATAGATAGGTGGAAAATTGGTTAGAATACTGGGCCTGGAGTCAAGAAGTCCAGAGTTCAAATTCTGCCCAGACATTTACTAATTGTATATGTCACTTAGTCTCTGTTTATCTGCTTCCTCATCTGTAAAATGGGGATAATAATAGTACCTGCCTGTTAAGGTTGTTGTGAGGATCAGATGAGATGATGTTTATAAAGCACTTAGCACAGTGTTTGGTATACAGTAAGAATTATATAAGCATTAAATAATATAGCTATTACTATATTATAGTGGGTAAAATATGTTAACTTAGAGTCAGGAAGATCTGAGTTCAAATTCCTTCTCCGGCAAGTAGCTATTTCACTATAAGCAAACCACCTCCCAAGGTTCCATTACTTTATCTGCAAAGTTCAAGTAAAAAGCCTGTAGTATTTACTTCATGGGGTTAATATGAGGCCCAAACCAGGAAATTTATATAACGCTCTTTGCAAAATTCAAAATGTAATATAAATATGATGATAATCCATTTAAAGGTGGAAGGGTCTTTAGGGTAGGAGGAAGGAGGCCATCTGATCCAATCTCACTTTACGTATGAGGAACCTGAACTCCAGAAAGGTTGGGACTTGCCAAGGATCACCCTAGTAGTAAGTGGCAGATCTGTGACATATCCAGTGTTGTTTCCATGCTACATCATCACTGCTGCCCTTGCCTCCTTTGTGAACAGCATCACATACTCTTTTGGATCCCCTACGTTGCCTAGTCTGGTGCTTAGCATCTTCGGTAAATTGTTCTTAGCTCTGACTCTAGACCCATGCCCTACACTAAAATTTCTTAAACTATGTGTCTCAGTTCCACATGGGGTTATGTAACTGAATGTGGGTCAATAAATTATGATTTATTATCATTAAATGTTTGATTTATATATTTTATATACTTGGGAGTCACATAAAAATTCTCTTATGAAAAGGGATGATGAGTGGAAAAGGTTAAAGAAGCCTTGTCATATACCATAGCAGGTGGTGCCCTGAGCAGTCTGTCTGTATTTATGGTTCTAGACACCCACCTCAATTTCTGAACTACTAGAGAAGGGAAGACCTTCACCTAAAAGTTTACTCCTGCCTTCCAGGGTATTTTTCCCCAAATGACTTTAATAAGTTTTTTTTTTCCAGTTCCCTTCAATACTTCTGGAAGCATGGCCAGAGCAACCCAAGTATCTTTTTCCTCCTTTTCTCCCCTGCTTTTGCAAGCAATTTTGACTGCTTCCTAAAGCCTGGACAACCATTAGTATTTGAAACTTCCCAGTTCCAGCTCCTTCACATTCAACTATTGTCTCCTGAAGTTTTACTATTCTAAAGAGATGCTGAAATAAACTCCATGGCAACCACCATTATAGGACAGAGATCATTTAATCTTTGCTATTACTTAACAATAATGGGATGGCAAATGATACATGGGAAAGGATGGGAAATACCATTTCGTATGCTTGACTGCTGGCACTCTATTAAAATAATTTCTTTGGTATATAAAGCCCCCTAGCGCGAACCACTGAGAACTCAAGTGTAATCATTCAGCAGGTCCTGCTCTTCCAAAGGCCTCTATAGCTTTGAAAAGCAAATTATTATTACCTTCTGACATTTGCGATCATTTCATTTATCTGAAACAACATTTGCTAGAGTTAGTTAGTGGGTTGAGCCCTGGTCTTAGAATCAAGAAGAACTTGGTTTAATTATCTTCTCAGACACTTATTAGCTGGGCTATTCTGTTCTAATTTCTAAGATAATCTTCAATCTCACTATGCTCATTTGTAAAGGGAGATAGTAATATTTCATTTGTGTCAAATGATAATTTTGGGATATATATATATGAGAAATATATATATATATACCTCCCAATATATTTCTCATATACATATATATGAAAAGAGTTCTTTCCAGTACCTCAGATAAGTATGGACAGAACAGACAAGTATTTTCAAATGAAAAAAGATCTGTCCCATAGGAGCAAAGGAGCTTGTCAATGCCAAAGTAGACAGAGTTGAGGGATAGGGAGCAGCAAATTCTGAATGAAAAATGAAGTGCATGAAAGAGGACAGGAAGAGAAATTTTTAAAAAAGAAAGTTAACAACATAATCCAAAAGAACACATTTAGGTTACTTTTACTAGGTTATCCCTCAGTGGAGGCTTCCAGCAGAAGCTAGGTGATCACTTGTTACTTATATTATTGTGGAGATTCAAAGGAAGCCTTGTTCCTCTGAGTGGGGGACTCTGCCTTGTTCTAGCCAGTCTTCCCAAGGCTTGGAGTCTTCAACTCTGGCTCTATCATGGTGGAGCCCTCATTTTATGTTGATATATCCGTCTAGCGTATTGACTTGAATCCTGAGATTTCCATCAATTTGCTACCATGAGGGGCCCCCTGTTTCTCTGCTGACCTCTTGGGTTACCCACAAACTTTTGGCAAAATTAATTTGATGTGGGGAAAAGGACACCAAGCTTGAAATCAGGGACAGTGGGCTCAAATTGTGGACATATCCATTCCTCTTGTGATGTTGAGTAAACCACCGACCCTAACTTGCCTTTAGTTTCATGTTCAAATAAAGTATTTGGACTCGATAATCTATGAGATTTTTCCCTGCTCTTAAATCTATGATCTTAAAGTAAATCTTCATGAAATCCAACCTATTGGTTCAAACTTCTGTCTATTTCCAATATGAACTATACCTGGGTCTCTCCTAGAAGATCTGCCTTTCCTTAGTAAGTCACCCTAACCATAACCAATAGTTATGAGAGTTAAGAGAATGACAGAGGGGGATTGATGGAAGGTAGGAAGAAAGCAAGTGATAGAGAATTACTATGTTCCAGTGCTGGAAATACATTTACAGGCAAAAATAAAATAGGCAAAAAAAGATATCTTTGCCCTCAAATAGTAGGGGAAGAAGTTAACATATAAAAGCAAGCTAAAATAGGAGTGGAGAAGGGGATAAATGAACCTGTTTATCTGTACTGAAAGTAAGGGATTTAGGAGGGGGATGAAGGCAGATCAGCTTGGATTCCTCTATATAAAATGGAGGAATTTACCAATGGGAGAAGGAAATGAGCTTTGCAGAGGAATATACCAGTCAGAGCAAGCCCTAAGTATGGCAGATCGTCTCAACGTGAAGGAGACCCAGACACTGATGGAAGTTTCAGGATGGGCCAGAGAGAGGGGAGATATAATTCTGAAGCCCAGAAAGTGAGGAACAAATCAAGAAAAGGAAAGGCAACTAGATTTGAAGGATCTGGGTCCAAGTACAAGTTCTGTCACTAGCTAAATGACAACTTCTCCAAACTCTATCTTCCTCAGCTGTAAAATGGAGATAACATTTGTTTTATTTACCTCCCGGGATAGTTATGGGGAAAGAGCTCTATGAACCTTAAAATTCTCTACATACATGAATGACTTTTATTAATAGATGAAATCCATGATAAAATGAGCCCAGTTAGAGGAAATCTTTCCTAAAAGATTTTTTTTTAATTTCATTTATCTCTGATTCAGTACAAAAGCAACCTGCTGATAAGGAGTTTAGTTCCCCAGTTTTTACAGTACTTGGTGAACCTGTATAATCTCTCCGGTCTTTAGGAAACCCTTTGTGGTAAAGTCATACGCTAGCATTCTCATTCATTAATTCATTTTCTTTAAGTTTGGTCACTGTAAATGAATTCCCCAGGATAGCATAGAAATAAGGATAGTAATTGGATCTGTAATTTTCTTAGTATATTGAAAACTTTCTCTATCAATGAGGGTAGCAAGGCATTCTGGAAAAATGGCAGAGCAAGTCAAAAATTTCTAGGCTCTCCAGATCTCCTCTTCAAACAGATAGCAATCATCATGAAATGAATGGAGACTAGCAAAAATAAAGGGGTAAAAAGGCTGTCCTCTTATGACAACTTGAGAGGACCTCAGAAAAGACAGGACCTCCAGGGGCTGAGATTTGGCCCAAGTGAATCAACAAACTACAGCCCTGGATCAGTTCTGTCAGAAAGCAGACTTAGGCGTCAAGAAATTTCACCCCAACTTTCACCTCCCTCACAGCCTCAAGAAATTTACCCCAGACTGACACATTTTCAATCATTCTTTAAGAAAGTTGTCTAGGGACCATGAATAGTCCTTCTATTGGTGAGATTGGGTCCTCAGATCTCTTGAGCTAAGTAATTCTGAGCTGAAGTAGGTTAAGCTGATTAAGGGTCTGCACTAAACTCAACATTAATAGGGCGAGGTCTTGGGATGGATGGGAACAGTATTAGGTTGCTCAAGGGGGACATTTGAGTCCATGATTAGGGTCCTCTGAATAGCACTTCTGGTCTGGACAAGATGGAGAAATAAAGACTTTTTAAAAATTGTCTCAGTCACTGAGAAATTAAATGACTTGGTCAGGGTCACACACCAAATCGGGGCATAAGAGTCAAGACATGATTGAAATGATTGGGCAACAACAATAAAAAAAATGTATTTGTTATCTATACATTATTAATTTATCAGTATAGGTATCTATGAATTTGATGATTATCTGTCTATATTTTATTTTATTTTTGCTTTTTTTGCTAAGGCAACTGAGGTTAAGTGACTTGCCCAGGGTCACACAGCTAGGGAATGTTAAGTGTCTGAGACCAGATTTGAACCCAGGTCTTCCTGACTTCAGGGCTGGTGCTCTATCCACTGCGCCACCTAGCTGCCCCCTGTCTATATTTTATACAGATAGCAATTTGATTATCTTCATTGGACTAATTTTTCATTTAAAATATTATGACTAATTTGTCTTCTTTCTTTGTCTTCTCTTCTTTCCTCTTCAATCATTACTTTCCTCCTTTTTATAGTTCATTCCATTTCTAGCTCATTTTCTTCCCCTCAGCTAATTTCCTACTGCTTTGTCTATTTACTATTAAGTAGAAGGGACTAACATTTTAATGGATTACAAAATGAGAAAGTGCTGATCCCAACATGTGGCCTTTAAGATCAGTATTTTATTATGTAGGACTAGGTAGAACATACATGCATGCATACAAAAAAGTCTTTATAATAACTATGCTTCTTATTAAAAGAAATTAATTTAAAACAGACGTGCCTTCCAATAGGTCAGAGTTATAATGTCCCCCTGCAAGCAGTATATTAAAAATGGTCTTTTCCCCTTAAGAGGTGGTAATACATGGCTGTGCATCATAACTGTTCATATTAAGTTCATTTAAATATGTTTTCCAAATAGGGAGGAGACACAGACCATCCCAGTGGTGAACAAGGCTCCAATTTTCATCTAGTTGAAATTTTCTGAAAAATGTTATTACTTTTTATTGCTTATATCACCATGCAAGCTTTGTCTTAACACAGAACATGAATTCTCTACCTGGAATTCTCCATCTGTGAAATTGACCTAACATTTGTCAAATCTGCATGAATCCAGAATTAATAAGTAATGTCAGATTCTCATTTCCCCCATAAACTACCTCTCTTCTCTAGGTGGGTATCTCCCTACCACTTCAAAAAGGATTAGTGAATACTTGGGGAGTTCCTGCCAGATTGAAAAGTCTCTTTGTAGTTACAATGGCAACTGATGTTATTTTTAATAGCTTAATAAGTTCAGTAAATGATTCTAGTCAGATTGGATGAGATCAGGGTCAGATTTTCTGCATGATGGAAGAGGGAAGAACTACCAATCATCTCATTTGGTCTGAACTCTGCTTAACCTGATGGGTGAAGAAAACTGAATGAAAGAACAATGTATCTGTGAATCAGAAAACAGAAATTCATATGGTAAAATTCAAAACCAGAAGTACCTATTAAAGAAGTGAATCATCTTCCCACATATTTTAGAGATAAATAAATGGACAAATTCATAGGCATTTTATTTCACTAAGTTGGGAGAATGGGAGTGGAAGGATTTGCAGGGGAGGGAATCTTCAGTAAAAAATCAAGTATCCTACCTTCCCTATTCATCACTCATGATACAGGTTTATAAATTTGAGCAACTCTTTAAACTTTCAACTTGCCTACTGCTTCTAATAGCATTTTAATGGTTCTTCTTTCAGATAGTTTTGTTTTGAACAGTGGGAGAGTGTAAAGATTTGGACATGTCAATCCAATAATGTAGTCAGATTCTATTCTGCTCAGTATGAAATACACAGCAGGTCATTCCTCTGCAGTGCTAGGAGCAGCAGGAAATTTCATCTATTTTTCTTCGACATGGGCCCTCTCATTAATTAACTCATTAGTGGAGTTCAATCAGAAGACTTTACTCTGATATTCAGTATACAAAACAAAGACATCAAAATATAAGAACTGTTTCCAAGGAAATTAGAGATCAATAAAACCAATAATGATAATGATGATAACCACTGATATTTTTATAGTAATTAAAGTTTTTGAGTCCTTTGGGTTTGAGGCTGAAAGGGACTTTAGAAGTCATCTGTTATAACCTTATTGACTTGTCCAAAGACATACAAGTAGTAAGTGGTAGAGCTCAGATTTGAAACCTAAATATTTAACCTCTAAACCTTCTATTCTTCCCATTATACCTTTATATATTCTACATAGTCTCCATTTGATCTTTACAGCAACCCTATTGTGCTATTACCCCCATTTTACAGATGAAGACATTGAGGTTAATACCACAGAGGTGGAAGGGATTGTACCCCAAGTCTCCAAGTTCAGTGTACTATCCATAATGTCACCCTGCCTCCCATAGTTAACAGTCTATATGATGCACCTTCTTGCCTTAAGGCTAATCAGGAAAATCCAAGTAACCAGAATGGCGTGTTCTGAATAACTCATGAAGTTGGCTGGGATGGTTCATGATAGATCTTAAATTAAAATATATCATTTATATAGCACTTTAAGAATTATAAAAATGTGTGTAGCTATATGTATATGCTCACATATATACATATATGTAAATATGCATATGTAAAACATATGGAATGTGTGTTTAGAAATATTGTATATATATATATATATATCTATCATTTGATTCTCAATAAGCATTATCGTTATTATTATCATTATTATCTCTCTTTAACAGATAGGGAAATTCAGACTCCCCACCTTAATCCAAGATCACATAGCTGGAAAAGGGAAGTGGGAAGAGAATAAGCCTTTCTATACCACCTAATACATGCTAACACTGGGCCAAGTGCTTCAGAAATATTCTCTCATTGGATCCTCATAACAACCTTGCAAAGGAAGTCCTATTATTGCTCAGTTTTACAGTTGAGGAAATTGCCCAGTGTCACACAGCTAGGAAGTGTCTGAAACTGAATTCAACTTTGGGTTTCCTGGACTCCAAGTCCAGTATCTATATTCACTTTACCACCTAGTGATTTCAATAAGGGTCTCAGAATCAGAGATTTATAGATGAAAAGGAACTAGTCCAAAGTCTAATTTTTTTTCAGGTAGGAAAATTATAACATCTGGTCAGTAAGGTAAAGAATCATATAGAAATAGAAGCAAGATTTGAATCCAGGTTCTCCCATTCCAAATCCAACACTCTTCCCAGTAAGACAAGAAATCCATTTCAATATTACATGCAATGGCTTTGTATGGGGGGGGTAGCCTGATTAGCTGCTTCAGAAGCTAACAATGAAGTCAAAATGTGGGGACAACAGACTGGTTCAGTGAAGGAAAAATAGGATGATGAAGTGACTCAAAATATAATTTTTATGTGATTTTTAAATGATTTTTTAAAAATATGATTTTTCTTTGCTGTATATGTAAGGATATGTTTTTCACATCACCGTACCTTTATAGTAATGATGATAGCTGATTGACAACAAAGAGAAACATGGGGGGGAGCAAGGGAAGGATACAGATGAACTATCCCTAAAAAGAGCAGTTATATTTTCATTTGCATAATAATTACATTTACATTTTTCTCCAAAAGCTATACAACACAACAAAAAATGACAAAGCCATAGTTGACAGATTGTCATAGTTCGGAGGGAAAAATGTATTCAGGCCATTTTTACCTTTACCCAGGACAATTTTCTTGTGTATAAGATAATGCCTGATATCACAGCACGAATTCAACCATTCATATCACATACTAAATTAGATATGCTCTTAAGTTCATCTCAGCAGATCATAATTTTCTTAGGCAACTCTGAAATTTTTTAGAACTTGTAGCTATGCTTTGTTTTAACAATTATTTAAATGCATTAAAATGTTCTTGGGGGCATTTCTGTGTGTGATTCTGAAAAACTACCATCTATAACATGCAAGAAGAATTAACAAAGTTCTTTAATAGGATCATAGGATCATGAATTTAAAACCAAAAGGGAGCTTAGAGGTCATCTATTTCAATCCCTTTATTTGACATGTGAAGGAGCAGAGTCCCAAGGAGACGAAGTATCCTGTTTAAACGCCAATCACCATAAATGATGATTTATCTATTTTAAGAACATGGACGAAAAGTTAATGCTTGTCTATATAGCATTGGCAGTTGTCCAAAAAGAAATAGTTACATAGCTCAGTGGCTAGACTACCAGGTTTGGAATCAGAAAGATATGAATTCAAATCTAGCTTTAGACATTTGCTAGCTGTTCAACTCTGGACAAATCATCTAAATCTCCATTTGTCTCAATTTTCTCAATTATATTGTGAGAATGACAATAGCACCTACCTTCATGTTTGTTGTGAGCATAAAATGAGATTATATGGGTAAAGCATTTTGCAAACTTTAAAGTGATAGATAATTATTATATATAAATATGCATATATAATAATATTTGTTATTATTGTTAAATTAATCAAGATATAGTATGAGGAAGGGTTCCTGGACTCACAGATTTGGATTTATTGGGACCTTAGAGACTATTAAGCGGTTTTCCCAGTATTATGTAACTAGTATCTGAGGCAGGATTTGAACTGAGTTCTTCTGGAGCTTTGGCTCTAAATTATTTTATTTTCTTAGGTGTGAAGAGACCTAATAAATCTATGAAAGAGAATAAATAGAATCCCCTACAGTGAGTCTTGAAATGAAAGACAGTGGTCCTAGTGTGTTCTCCAAAAGCAAAGTATGACTTAGGACATCTCAAATATAAGGTATTCTAATCTCATTCATGAAGAAAATGGCCTGCAGACCAATGCAAGAACCCTGTCTAGATTTCTTCTGTGTAACAGAATTCAGCAATTGTTTATTCCTATGGGAGTATGGTTGTCTGGATATACTCATATATAATCTGTGTGTATATGTATATTGTGTGTATATATGTATGTGTGTATGTGTGTTTATATATGTACACACACAGGTACAAAGTTGATAACACCCTTCCCCATGAAGCTTCCCATTCTATTAAGAGGATAAGAAACATGCATAGATAGGACACAATCATATATAATAAGAACAGAAGGATGATAGTACAAAGAGCTTTGTAGGAGTAAGCATAAAATACCTTATTATTCATACAAGGCACCTGGCAAGACACTAATCAATGAACTTTTTAGATCATAGAGTCAAATTAAACATCTAAAGGTGATTTCTAGACTGTAGGGTAGAATGGGCAGGGGTGGCAGTGAGGAAGAGAAAGGGTATGAGGAATAATTTAGACAGATTACAGTAAGGCAGGGAAAATAAAAAGTAAGTATAGATGTATTTTATACACATATACATACATATGTGTGTGATATTTAAGTTTATATATATACACACACACACACATAGGGGGGTTGGTAGGAGGGCATATGTGTGTATGTATATGTTGTTATACATGTACATTGTATTGTGTATAAATAAGTGTATATGTATACTTATGCATATATACACACATATATAATATACACACACATAAGGTATGTATTTATGTATAATTGGGCCATTTTCATCTTTGTTCTCCAGTGTAGACAGGGTAAAAGCTAGAAGACACCAGGACCACTGGATTCTCACATATTTCCTTTCGCTTCAATCACTGAATCATCTCATATCTTCCTAGATTCAATATCTTCCCCCCCTAGACCTTAATTTACTCCTGAACAATTGCCAACTCAGTTTACCAAAACATTACCTTTCCATTCCCACTACTCATTAAACTTAGGAACTTTCCCCAGAGCATATCAAGGACCTGCAAGCAACTGAGAACTCTTACCTCTCCTGGAATAAAGTTTTATTTCCAATCGTGTTTTCTTATTCTGACACATGATACTTTCCTCAGTTTTATAAGAATTATTTTCTCCATTTTATAGATGGGCAGATTGAAGTTAAGAAAAAACCTAAGTGATTAGTACATGTATAAACCTAGTCAAGGATCAGTGGTGAGATTTTAATCTAGGACTACTGCCTCCAGGATCAGTTCTTTCCACTGCATCACACTGCCTCCCTAAGTGTGATAATAACATGTAGCATTTATTTACTGTTTTAAACTTAGCAAAGTACTATAATGTTAGAAAGGTATTATTTTTTTAATGGAAGAAGAAATTGGGATTAAGAGACTTGCCCAGATTTACATGGCTCATAAGTCTCTGGGGCAACATTTGACCTCAGATTTTCTTGATTCCCTTGTCAGCCCTCTGTCTACTACCCTAAGTAGAATGAATTCTCCACCCATATCCTACAAATGTAAAGCATCACCTTGGCCATTCTTTGTGGCCCTTCAAATCCACTTCAACCTATAGAAGGAGTGTTTCACTCTGGAGGTGACATTCTCAGCTTCTGGAAAAAAGGAATATATTTTCTCTTTCTTGACATCTCCTGCCAGCCTGTTCACATCACTGACAAGCTGCTCAAAAACAACCCCTCTCCAGTTTACAGCGAACGCCTATTTAGAACAATTAGCCCACCCAAACTTTGCTGAACAGGCCTGCAAATTCACTGACATGGTGGACAGCAGCACTAGCTGCCCCTCTTGGGACACCAGTTAGAGGAGGTATTTTTATTGTGATCACATCTGAGGTGGAAGGGCATCAAGGTTGTCACAGGTTTGATGAGGCACACCTGCCAATAATGCAGGCAAACTTCTGGCTTATCAAGTTGTTGCTCTTCAGATGTTTTTCAGTAGAGCTTGACTTTGTGACCCCTTGGAGGGCATTCTTGGAGAAAATGTTTTCTCCTGTTTTCCAAAAGGTACTTCTTTATCTGACCCTCCAAGTTTCCTTCTAGGGATTTCAGGTGATTCTGCAAAGACCTTGAAGCTGCCTCCCCTACCTCCTGCCTGCCCACCTCAGCCTCTATGAGGGTTTAAAGACTCCTTTGACAATTCTATCCATGCATATAGCACACAGATCTAAGCTATAAAGCTGAAGAGACCTCTTTTTTATAGATGAATAAACTGAGGTCCAGGGAGTTGAATTATTTTCCCAAGATCACACAGGATCTAACACCAAATTCACTGAATCCAGAGTGACTATTTCTACTGTCTAGTTGGCTTCCTGTGTAAAAACGGTCATTTCCTATCTTATCTCCAAAAGTTTCTCCCCAGACCTTGTATCAAATATCACTGTGTGCAGCAGAAAGGGATTAATACCCAGCTAGGGCCAGGACTTGTCAATGTTAGACCCAGGGAGCCCAGTTACAGGACATGGACAGATGTGAACAGGATATAAGTGGAGATGAATGAATCACCAAAATCTAGATAGTAGGATATGGAAGGATTAGGACAAAAACCCATCATCTGTATTGAGAAATACAGGATATTTTAGAAAATCATGATGGAAAATTGATATCACTTGTCTCTTTGCATTTCCCTTTCCAATTCCTTTCAATTCAACACTTATTAAACTCCCACTATATACCAAGCAGAAGAAATGTGGCATTATGCTTCAAGCGTGAGCCTTAAGGCTAGGAAGACCTGCATTTCAGTCCTGTCTCTAACTTAGAGAACAAATCAGACAAGTCACAACTTCTCAGTAATTGAGGCAATTTTCTAAGATAAAGTTACAGATAAAGTGCTGGCCTGCTGTGGCAGAGAGTAAACATATGAAAAGGTTTTTTTTAATCTAATAGCACTTATATTCTACCAATGGGTTATTTACTCAGACACAGAGAAGAAAATGGAATACCATTTGAGTTGGGGAAACAACCTTGAAAAGTGGATGATATGGGGGAAAAATCACATGGGAAGGAACACCTGAGCTAGGGATACTTTTGATATTAGTGTACAGCATGCCAACTGGGTCCTCTCCTGCATCTTAATTATCTGGTTCATTGAGATCTGAGGAACCTATTTGAAGTATTCCTGCTCTCACTTTATGTTGATTTCCGTGGTTCCAGACACTATCAGTCTTTCCAGGCTTTGCCATCATGTTTCAAGTGCCATTTGGCCCATCAACTTCCTGTGGCTTCCTCACCCTGGGACATCTATTTATCCATCCATCCATCCATCCATCCATCCATCCATCTCTGTGGTTTTCTTATCCTGGAACATTTGTCTGCCATAATGGTCTCCTGCAATTGGTGAATTCCTTCCTGGGACTCCATTCTGGGGAAAGGTCAAAGCTAATCAACCTCCATTCAATTCTTGGCTTCTGACTCTCTTGATTTTGCCACTATGCTTTCAGCACCTTCTCCCCTCTCTATCTCCATCTTTTTAGCTTTCTGTGTGTTTTCTCCCATTCCTCAGACAAGACAAGAGTTTTGCCTTGCTTTCCCCAAAGCAAGGAATGTTCTCCTTTATCCCCAACTCCCATCTTCCCTGACTTCCTTCAATCCTCAGGTAAAGTTCCACTTTCTGTAAAAATCTGCTTCTGATTGCTCTTAATTATAGATTCTTCTTTACTGAGACTACTCCTAATTTATTTTGTGTCTATCTTTGTTTGGATGTTTTTCTCCATTAGACTGCTCTGAATCCATCCCTCTCTAACTGGTCAACTTATTTCATTATTCAACTATTAAAACTTTTCTTTACATTCATTTGGTGGAACTTGGAGATTTTATCTCCTGTTTTAGACTACTAAGATCCTGTTTCTAGAAAAAGCAGAGGTCATCTGATCTAATTCTCTGATTTTATAGAAGAAATTGAGGTCCAAAAGCTTAAGAGCTCTGCACAAGATCTCAGGAATAGAAGGAAGCATGGCTGGGATTCAAACTCGCATCAGTGTTTTTTACATTGGACAATACTGCCTCTCTAGCAGCTAACTCTAGTTACTCCTAGATGCCATGAGTCTAGTGATTATTGGAATGAGATGCAACATGGGTATCATGTTGTTTTATGATCATAAGCGAGTTCTTTGCCTCATCTGGCAATAGGATGATAATATTCAAAAAATTGTCATGAAGCTCAAATGCCATCAACATCCTTAAAATAGCATTGTATAGTACTTTAAGGTTTGCAAGATACTTTACAAATATTGTCCCATTTGATCCTCATAACAACCCTGGGAATTATCTATCATTATCCCCACTTTATAGATGAGGAAAATGAGTCAGACAGATGTTGAGTGGCTTGCCCAATGTCACAGAGCTAGTAGCCACAGCAGACTGAACTCTTTCAATTCAAAGGCTATCTCTGGTTTCACCTTCTACTAAATTTCTGCTGCTACATTGAGGAACTTTTTCAGCTTTTTATTTATTTGCACAAATGAATAACTTATCAAGCTAATGAATAATCAAGGCTCTGATGTGGTCCAGTCTATTTTTTGATGATGCATCCTCAGGTCCCCAGACAGTTCTCCCCACCCTCTTCCTATTATAAGTCAACAATATTTGGGGAATTATTTAATCACACCCAGAACTCAAGGTAAGAAGTTATTTTTCTTCTTTGTCTTTATAGCCCCAGGATGTAGCACAGTGCCCATCACATCTGAGCCATTTAATGGAATGATATGGACAAGGCTCACAGAGTAAGAAGGCCATTGAGAGTTGAGATCTGCTGTACAAGGGAGTCTACAAGCTGATGAGATCATGGATCTTTTGAATATTGACATAACTTACATGAAATGATGCTAAGTGAAGTGAGCAGAACCATGAGAACATTGTACACAGTAACAGTAAGATTATAAGATAATCAACTGCAATGAACTTGGCTCTTCTCAGCAGTTCTATGATTCAAGGCAATTCCAATAAGACATGATGGTAAGTGCCATCCACATCCAGGGAGAGAATTGTAGACATTGACTGTGGATCAAAGCACTTTTTTTCACCTTTTTGTTGTTGTTTGCTTCCCCCCCCCCATTTTTCCCTTTTTGATCTGATTTTTCTTGTGCAGCATGACAAATATGGAAATATGTTTATAAGAATTGCACATGTTCAACCTATATTGGATTGCTTGATGTCTTGGAGGGGTTAGGGAAGGAGAGAGGGAGAAAATTTTGGAGCACAAGGTTTTACAAATGTGAATGTTGAACACTATCTTTGCACATATTTGAAAAAAGTAAAATACTATTAAAAATGTTGACATAAATAAATGCCAGCAATTTGGGTAAATTCCACCAATTATAAGGTCAAGGTTAACTTTTCATTAATTCATTCAAGCAAAATATTGGATACAATAACAACAATAATAATAATTTAAATATATATATATATATAGTCTGTTAGGATTTACAAAGTAAAATACAAGAAATATACAAGCTAGGTAATATATTTGTTACTCACTTTTTGAGTAAGAAAACTGAGGTTTAAAGAATATATGACTTAGTAGGTCTTCTGGGACCAAGATGCCACCTTAACGAAATCCTTTAAAAAATTAAAAAGTTATGTACTGATTTTAGTGACAGCAGGGCAAGAGAGAAATAGAAATAGATAATAAATTGAGTAGAAAATTTCAAAAGACCCAAATCCCTCTCCACACCACCCCAAGAAGCCCATAATGAATAACCAAAATAATTATCAAAAAGAGGAACTATGAGCTACAGTTATGGGCTTGAGTGTTATATGAAAAGCTAAGGAGCAATAGTGAGTTTAATTTTTGACACTATAATTTCTTATGAGTTCATCTTGTCTCCACCTACATGATCATTGAGAATCCTTGATCACATGCATGGTTAGTTTTTTGGTGAGATCAGTAGATTTAAGTCTTAGTGCTGCCCTTAACCACCTCTGTAACCTTCATCAGCTTATTCCCCCTCTCTGTTCCTCACTTTCACTCTGCCTCTACTGTCCTGCCTGGTTTCAGCTTCATAAAACAATACTCCCAAGTTAAATTCATCACTCCTAAACTCATCATTAAGCTTCTAACTCAAGCTTTGACTGATACCCCTTTCCTCAGCCTCTTCTCACCTCTGATTGGAAGGCTGGAGGATAGAATACAAAAATCCTCTGGATACCTTCCTTTATAGAAGAAACTGGACTTTGACTCATTCTACTATTTTTCTGCCCAGTTTCAACTTCACCAAACAATATGCATCCTGCACCAGATACCCACCCCCAATCTTCCCCTTTCTACCCCCCTCCCCACACTTTTCCTGACTCCCAATTCTTTGCATTCGAATGGGGGAGAAAACAAGTACATATCCAAACATAAACAGCATTAAAATAAAGTAAATAAATACAAGTATATATAAAGTACTCAAAGAAAACCAGTATTGCTGTTGTGCAGTCGTGTCTGACTTTTTACAACTCCATTGGGGTTTTCTTAGCAGAAATACTGGTTTGGTTGGCCATTTTCTCCTCTAGATCATATTACAGATGAGGTAACTGAGGCAGGCAGGGTTAAGTGATTTATCCAGGATAATACAGCTAGTAAGTTTCTGAGGCCAGATCTGAACTCACAAAGATGAATCTTTCTGATTCCAGACCCCACACAATATCTACTGTATCCACTGCACCACCTATATTTCAATACCTCACTATCTGCAAGTCCTTTAAATCCCAGCATCTTGAACTGTGGGTCACAATCCCATATAGGGTCTTGTAACTGAATGTGGGGATCATGACATTATGATTTATTATCAATAAATGTTTGATTTGTATGACCATTTTATATATCTATATACTTGAGGGTCATAAAAATTTTTTCAATGAAAAGGGGTAATGAATGGAAAAAGTTTTAAAAATATACATAAAAGGATCCAGATTCATTACTGGATATAATGACTGCTTTTGGAGTATCTCCAGATCTTATCTTCAGATATCCTCATTCCTCAGATTTTCTCCTAACATGGTTGATCTCAACCTCAAGACTGACCACTCCTTCCACAGATTCATAAAAAAGTTAATCCTTTGAACTTTCTTGCTTGACTTGTTCCTCATCTTCTAACCCACTTCAGTGGTTGTATAGACTCTGGCCTTCAGGTTCAAATCATTCTTTGATCCATGGTAAATAAATTCTTTCATTTGGGTACATTTTATAATAGGCAATACATGGTCCTGTTGTTCTGAAGAGGTATCAGCAAAATAATGAGGGATGCCAGGCCAATTCTCTTCAATTAACCTTTGTTCTCATTATCCATAAAACTGAAAAGTCCCATTATCCATAATCTCCCAGGAGATGTGAATTCTGGTATTTTCCTCTTTTTTTCCCTTATGATCACCTCATCATAAAACATTTTTGTATTAATTTAAATTTAAATCAACTTTTCAAATTCATTTTTTCTGACTCCTTAATAGTTAAGATAATATTTTTCATACAAAATGCCTCTAAATATCTTGCCAGTGAGAGCTTTCAAAACATCAGCAAGAAAGTCTGTGTCACTTGCTTAGTCACATTGGTATCGGCATTTAACATTTGTCACACAATGGCTCCCTCTATTTGCTACTTCAAAATCTCAATAGTTTCCTATTAAGAATGTAGCACACAAGACCCTAGCAATCCTGGAAATCCATTTCTCTATAGTTAACCTGAAATTTGGTACAGGTTACTTTAAATGGTTCCCATGATTCATGTGCTAGTGTCAATCTATGATATCTAATTTAGCCCAATTACACCAACTAATATAACCAGGGCCCACTAGATATTAGTACAAAGGAAATAAGGAAGAGAACTTGCCTAGTTGAAAGAAAATTTTAAAAGCTAATAAGCAAGTTCTCTGTTCTACCTTTATTATGTCAGATTTTCATGGAAATCTGCACTTGGGAAGCAGCTCAGTCTATTAACTGATAGATACTTGTAGAGTGATTCTCATGAGATAAACAGCCTTGAGTTGTGGTTAAGCCAAGGAAGTTGGGGAGTAGAGTTTGAAAACTGGGGTACAAATATGATCCAAAAATTTTGGAGAGCGATTTGAAACACTACCTGAAGGACTATATCCAGCAATACCACTTCTAGGTCTATATCCCAATGTCATCCAAAAAAAAAAGGAATGTAACTGATTTCTTTTTATGATAACTAATAATTGGAAATAAAAGGGATACCAATCAACTAGGGAATGGCTAAACAAGCTGTGGTATATGATTATAATGGAATATTGTTATGCTATAAGGAATGAAAAACAGGGTGATTTCAGAAAAACCTGAAAAGACTTACATGAACTAATACAAAGAGAAGTGAACAGAACCAGATCATTATACACAGTAACAGCAATAGTATTCAATGTATAACTGTGAATGACTTAGCTATTCTCAGCAATACAATGATCCAAGACAGTCCTAAAGGACTAATGATGAAGTATGTTATCTGCCTCCAGAGAAAGAACTAAAAATGATTTAATATAGATTGAAGCATATTTTTCATTTTCTTTCTTTCAATCTTTTTCTTTGATCTGAATCTTCTTGTACAAAATGGCTAATATGAAAATATTTTATATGAAAAAATTGGGGTATAGAGTCAATTGGGCACACCAGTGGCTGGGATCAGTGCTGTATAGTCTATACTTGAACCCTTTTTAGTAGACAATTTGGCATAGTGAAAGAGTATCAGATATGGAATCAAAGGATCTATGTTTCACACTCATCTCTGCCTCTTATAATCCCTATTTTTTCTCAAGGGTCAGAACAAACAATGTTCTTTGTTTCTAATTTTTATTTATTTCATTAAATATTTCCCAATTATATGTAAAATTTTTTAATCATTTCTTAAAATTTTAAATTCTAACTTCTCTCCCTCCCTCCTGCTCCTCCCCCTTCCTTGAGAAAGTAAATATAAATTATACATGTAGAGTTATTTTAAAAAACACATTTCCATATTAGCCCTATTGCAAAAGAAAACACAATTAAAATAAAACACCTAAAAATAAAGAAAAAAATTAAAAGTATGTTTCAATCTGCATTCAGAGTTCATCAATTCTCTTTCAGGAACTAAACAGCATTTTTCATCATCAGTCCATTGAAACTGTCTTGGGTAGTTGTTTTAATATAGCTACATCTTTCAGAGTTGGTCATCTTCACAAAATTGCTATTACTATATATAATATTCTTTTGGTTCTGCTCACTTTGCTCTACATGAATTTATGTAAGTCTTCCTGGGTTTTTCTGAAACTGCCATTTCTCATAGCACAATATTATGCCATCATAACTGATTCAGCCCCAATAAAGGATCATTCCCTTGATTCCAATTCTTTGTCACTACAAAAAAAAACTGGAATAAATATTTTTGTACAAAATCTCTTTTGACCTCTTTGGAATACAGACAAAGTAGTGATCAAAGAGTATACACAGTTTTATAGCCCTTTGAGCATAGTTCTGCATTGTTCTCCAGAATGGTTGGTTTAGTTCACAACTCCCCCAATAATACATTAACATCCCAATTTTTTTTCACAACCTCTCAGTATTTGTCATTTTTCTTTTGTGTCATGTTAGCCTATCTGATAGGTGTGAAGTGGTGTCTCAGAATTGTTATAATTTGTGTTTTCTCTAGTCAGTAGTGATTAATGATTAATAGCTTTGATTTTTTTTATCTGAAAACACCTGTTCATATCCTTTGATCATATATCAGTGGCAAATGCCTCTTATATGGTATCTTCAAGAGTAATAGGGAAATTTTGAAGGGAAAAGTTTTGGTTCTTGAACAACAGACATACAATTAGGCTCATCTTCAAAGCTTTTCTAGCTACAACTGGTATAACCTTCAAGGGCCCAGAAACACTTGGTCCAGGTGCCAAAATCTAAGCTAAAAGAAAATCAGCTTTGCCAGAGTCTTGAAAACTATAAAAGTTTCGAGTCATCATTATCACCATCATCATCATCATCACTATCCCCACTACCATTTTATTATATTTAGTCCAAGACCACTCATTCTAGGCAGGGCAAAGGGCTATATCATTCTGCAGTTTTCCTAAATCATTCAGAAAGATTTTCGAAACCATGTTAAAATCATTGTGTCATCATACAGTATATTACCTAATCTGAATAAAGCCCTTCTATGTCCTGAACCAATTTACTCTTACATTTAGACCTTTTAAAGGCCTGGGAATTGTCAGTTTTGCCCTGTGAGTCATCATAAGATTCATGGTTGAAGACAGCAGTCTCAAGAAATCCTAGCGACAGATCAATCACAGGTCTCTGTTCCCTTACTTTCTTAGATCATCAACAGAATCTCAAAAGAAGGCTAAATATTTTTTCTACAGCCTGTCACAATCTTCCAGCCTGTCACAGATTTAAACAACTAATGGATGTGGTTTGCTAAGATGAAAGAAATTAACTAAGAAATTATTTTATACAGCCAAAAACTCAGGAAGAAGAAAGATGCAGACAAAAGAGAATAAGGTTCTATCCCTATCCTATCACTATCTCTAACTGATTGAGTATAATCAGAGGAAAGCAACAAGAATGGGGGAATTTTAGAAACCATGTCATGTGAGATACAGTTAAAAGAACTAGGAGTGTTTATGTTGGTTAAGAATTTATTTTGGTATAGGACAGCTCTCTTTAAATAAATACAGATGGAAGAAGCATTACTAGATAGCAATTCATATGAAAAAAATCTGGAGTTTTTAGTGGACCACAAGTTCAATGTAAGTCAACAGTATATTTTGGAAGATAAAAAAAAAATCTAACATGATCTTGGGCTGTAAAATAAGGAACAGTTTATAGAAAGAAGGAAATATTGCTCTACATCTGCATCAAAATACCTCTGGGATATTGTGTCCAGTTTTGGACTCCACAGTTAGAGGGAACATCAATAAAATGGAGACCATCCAAAAAAGTGCTGATAGTAATGGATTTAAGTCTATGCCAAATGAAGATTGAATGAAAGAATCGGGAATGTTTAAATGGGAGAAGGGTGCTAAGAGAAACATTGAAAGTATCTTCAAAAACCTGAAAGGCTATTATATGGATTTGTTCAGTTTGACCTTGAGAATCAGAGCCAATAGCAATGCATAGAAGTTTCAATTTTAAGTCAGGAAAGTAATTAGAATTGTCCAAAATAATTAGAGCTATCCAACAGTGAAAAGGGCTGCCTCTGGTGATAGTGAATTTTCAAGCAAAGGATTTGTAATTCTTTCAGGTATAAACTGGAAGAGATGGGGATTTTCCAACAATAATAAATATGACATTTGAAGGATTATCACATATGAACTTGTCACACTTATGGCCTGCATTCTTTGTTTTTGGATAGCTTCATAATTTTGATCTATGCTACATTTGGTTCCATTTTCCCTTTGTCTAGCTCCCAGATTCTTAAATTATGGCTTACAATCTCAACTGAAGTCTCATAACTGAATGGGGGTCATGAAATTATGATTTATTATAAGTAAATGTCTGATTTGTATGCCTATTTTATATACTTATATACCAGGGTCATGTAAAAATTTCTTAGGCAAATGGGTCCATCAGTACAAAAATGTTTAAGAAATCCTGCTAACCCACTTGATTTACTGACCTCTGTCACATAATGATTGTCTTGGCTTCTTTTCTTATCAATGATGTGTTCACATCTGCCCAATTAGTCTGGTCCCTTAGTTCTGTCCTCCCCCTTTGACAATCTTCCCTATGTTCCTCATGTTGTGGTAATCAAGAAATCTATTATTCAAAGCTCTAGCTATATGGGTATTTGTTGCAGTTTTCTGAATTTGGACAGATATTGCAATTATTAGGAAACTAGCTACCAAACTTGGCTCAAATATGGTCAGGAGCCTATCCCACTGGTACAAATGGCTTCCCCACTCAGTTCACATTGACAACTCTCAGTGAACCTTGCCAACTAGATTAATGTCTTCTACCAGTTCCTAGATAAATTGCTGGCCAGATGAACTATCTCAGCTGGGTTCTGACATGCACCATTGGCTATATTCAGGCCAAATGACCACTTGTTGGTGATGCTGCAGATAGTAGACCAGAATACTTTCAAACTCCTTACTTTTACCCATCAGGCTAAGGCTTAAAATTTTCTGCAAACCAATTCTTTTTTGATTTCTTGAGAGCTGAGCTCAGGTTCATTCCTGTAGCAAAATCTGTATTACTAACTTTCCAAATAGATTGTTTTGGTTTGGTTGCTTGTATGAGATAAACACACATGCGTTTATATTTCTAATTATATACAGAGATTATTAGCTTAAAACTATATAGAATTTTTGGTATACTCTATATGTAGATAGGTGAAAGAGAAGATTCTCTGCCTTAATTGCTACAACCTTAATCACTGAGTGGATATGGCCTCAGTCAAACTGAGACCTGCTGAAGACCTTAGCTCAAAAAAAGGCAAGGTCTCCCATTTTATCACAAGCCATTTCATCTATATCTTGCCACTGGACCCAGATGGCTCTGGAGGGAAAAGTGACCTTGCAGAGCCCTCTCTCACTTAAATCCAATTCCCTTTCACATCATGGCTTTACCTCCCTGATGTCATCGTCCTTTTCAAGAACAAAGGACAAACAACAACAGATGTATAGATAGAAATACAGATACAGATATGCATTCATATATATGTATGTGGGTGTGTGTGTATAACCACATAAACATATATATTCTTACTTTATAGGCTCCCAGATCTAGAGATAGGAGGGACCATAGGGATAATCTAGTCCAAATCCTATTACACCTTATAACTGGGGAAACTGAGGACCTAGGTTTTCTGACCCCAGTCAATATCTCATTACACCTAACTCTGTAGCTGGGCAGTTGAGAACAAAAACAAGAGGCAGAGAAACTGAGTATAGACTTTTCTGCAGGTCAATATGGCAAAACCTCTCACCATCATTCCTAGGCATCCATGAGAGAATGCTATTGAGCTTGACTAGAAGAAATCAAGCTTGATAAGGCTCCTATTTGAAACATAAGCTCAAATAGATCTAAAATACTTTTAGCTAGTAATCTGAAAGGAAATCTTTATTGTTATGAAAGGGAATCTATAAAATTTCTAACAAGAGCTAACTGTTAAGTTATTTTTTTAATCTTGATGGGGGTTTTTCCCAAGATAAATACTGACCAATAAGTCTCTTCTTCCACCTATACAAAATCTTTGGGTCATCTATACACACATTAAGATAATCTGAGATTAGGATATTAGTGGGAATAAAACAGATTCTTAAGAGTAATATTCAACAATAGGTCATATGTTTTCTATTTTACAACTGATAAAAGATGCAGAGAATACAAGATCCAATTGTGCTGATTTTTTGATGATTACAAAAAAGCATTTGATTCAATAGAGCAGAATTCTACGCTAAAGGCTCTTTTCCAAGGCATCAAGCCACCCACACATCAAAATTATTCAAGAGTCCTTGAAAAACATCACAACAAAAAAATCCCCTTGAATGACACTTTGTTCCTAACAGCAGGTGAATCAAACAAAAAGTAGAACAGTTTAGCTGGAATGTAGAATGTTTAATGAAAAATAATGTGCAATAAACAAATAAATGCAGGCTGAAATCAGACTGTAAAGGTCTGTGTTAATTTGGGTGAACTTTTGTTCCCCTTAGAGGGAGACATACTCACTAAACATGTTTACCAATGTAATGGCAGACATGAAGCAGGGAGTCCAAGTTGAAGAGACTTTTTTTTTCCTTTTAGTGAACAGAGAGGTCCTCCTGATACACCCGTTTGTAGATAATAATGGTTTGGATTCATCAAGTCCTGAGACATTATAGAATCTCCTAGAATAGTTAACAACTTGAGAGAATTTGGACAAATCATTCATACAGGAAAGACTAGGTGAATTTGGGATGTCTATTCCCCAGATTATACATAAATTGCATTTTTTTAAATGTATAGAGGCTGTCCATCAGTATATTTACATAAGTATATGTGTGTGAATCCACTAGCATTTATTTAATGCCTCTGGGAATATAAAGAAAGGCAAAAACAGCACATTTTCAAGGAGCTCACAGTCTAATGGAGGAGACAAGAAAATGAAAATGTGTAATTAATATAATATATACAGGATAGTCCCAGAGGGAAGGTAGTAAAGAGGACTGGCAGAAGTATCTTACAGAAGGTGGGATTTTAAATATTCAGGAGTATTTATCACACACGCATATATACATATATATATATATATGCACACACATATCAGAATATACATATGAATAATGAGGAGTTGAAGGGCATGGGATAACTTTTGGAAAACTACAAAGCTCCTTTAATGAATCCAATCTTAACACAAAAATAACAGCCCATATTTTAAATATCATTATTTTAATAGTGTTGCTAAATGACAGCAAGCCAGGGACTACAACAGTCCCCAGTGAAGTAAACATAAACATCACACGAAGAGCAGAAGAAAGGCACCAATGAGCAGCTTCAAGGAAGATTAAAGATGTCATTGAGGAAATATCCAAAAGGAAGAGAAGATGGGCTGGTCAAGTGGATGACAAGCAGACAGCTAGACGCTCCAATGATGTCTTTATATAATATTGAGAGGTGAAAACTACACTATATATCAACCATATTAATTAATGTTGTTTAGACTGTTTAAAACAACTAGACAGTATTAAGGTTGGAATATTGCTACAGTGTATGAGGGGTGTAGGAAATGATGAATTGGGGAATTTAGAAAAAGATAGAAAGAGCTGGACCTAAGAAGAATGATATAACCCACCTTCAGATATTTATAACATCATTATGGGCTATACAAAATTATCAGCTTATTATAACTCAAGGGGATGTTTACATACCTAGCTTTCACTCATCATCTTGTGGTTGATTATGCAAATGGTTTTGCAGACTAGACATCCCCCCCATTTTAAATAAATACATAAAAAAGAGAAACTGAAGCAGACTTCCAGCAAATTCAGTGGACCCCAAAAGGGTGACTTGGAAAGACAAGGACAAGAGTCACAGGATGATCAGAGGTTGTTATCTGCATTGTTAGAGGGATTTCCTAAATTGAAGAGTTCACAAATGTACAGTACAGAAGTCAGCAAATGTACTTCTGTCTCCTGGTTTCAAATAATTCTCTCTTGTCTCTAGGACAAATTCCAAGAGTGTAAGTGTAGTTTTAAACTTTTAAATCTTGAAACATCCTCCATCATTTTAAAGTCTTTCACAATCTTTGTACAATCTTTGAAGTCCCTTCCAAGTCTGAGATTCCACAAATAATTTCTTAATCCACTTAACTATTCTCACTGTTCTAACTTCTATTCCTAAAAATTTTATTGTCTCCCAGGCTCTCTGTGGACTTTTGCTTAGTCCATTTCTCAATTGAGTTATATTTATTTAATGTGTGGCATTGGGCAAGTCATTGCACTTTATTGGCCTTCAGTTTCCTTTTTCACAAAATGTGGGGTGGGAATGAAAATAGCTGATCTCTAAAGCCTTACTAGCTCTAAACTTCTATGATCCTTTTTGGTAAACATTAAAAATTTTATCACAGGATTAATTAGATGATGAAGGACCAAAAGAACCTATTTTAGAGATAATTTCATCAATAAGGTAATCTTATACCATAGATGCTGAAGACATAGTGAAGCTCCAGTATATATGATTTTTTCTTTTATTTCAGTGATGAAGGTATTGATGATTCTATTGTCCTGGGAGTGAAAAGGACTAAAAAAAACATTTCCAAACATATTATCCACAGGTTTTTGACAAAATTACTGTTTTTAAACAATGTTAAAATTATCACCTTAATTTCTTTGTATTATGACCCTCAATGGAATGATAGACCTGGAGTCAGAAAGATTTATCTTCCCAAGTTCGACTCTGGCTTTAAAATACTTACCAGTTATGTGATCCTGGACAAGCCATTTAACTCTTTACCTCAGTTTCCTCATCTGTAAAATAAGTTGGTGAATAAAATGACAAACTACTCCAGGATCTTTGCCAAAAATAATCCAAATAGGGTCATGAAGATGCAGATATGACTGGGAGGAAAATGACAGTCTCTAATTGTAAACCAAGCGACATCCTACAGTCATTGTTGCTCTGAATTCCATAGCTGTTTATTTGAAGTTGTGCTTATCACAATGTATCCAGAAAGTGTGTATTCTGTTTATGTATCACAGAGTGTCTTGAGCCTATGCTCCATTGTGGCATGGAGATATGGTCCCACAAAAGTGGTTCACTCTATTTTGTAAAAATCAGACTATCTAATCACGGAGAAACACATCACTAATAGAGTTATTACCTGTGATGAAATTTTGAGGAACCATATCAACCTGAAAGAAAAAGAAAAACTAAAAATGGTTCCTTTGCCTTGTAGATCCGGCTTTTTTAGTCCTGAAGGGACTGTGTCAGAATATCAGGAAAAGAGGCAGAAGTTACTAAGTATCACACCATTTTGAGATGGTCAACATATTTCACTGAACTGCTGATGTCCTAAAAGTGAACTCCTTGTGCAATGACCATCCAATTTACATATTGCTGGAGGAGATGAATTATAACAATTGCAAGATTTTTGGCATAAACTAGAAGAAAGATACAGTTAACTGGAAGGAAGACATATAGGTACACCTTGGAAAGGCAAAGAAAGGACTTGATAAGTAGAACTAAAGATATGCATGATAGCTACAAAAATGCTGTTTTGTGGGATATTTTGTCATCACATATTACACTACCAATGATAAGTATTTGCAAAAAGACTACCAAGAACATAGCTGCATTTTAGATATCAATATTGTTGAAGATGAAATTGTAGAAGAATTACATAAAGAACTTTACAAAATGCTCCAAATCAGATGCGTGCACAGATATTTTGTGATTTCAAAGCTAAGGTGGGAAAGAAGTGATAATGGGTGGAAATATATAAGAAAATGTGATTCGGGAAAATGAAATGATAAAAGACAAACATTTTTGGATTATACAGTAATCTTATACTTCTATATCTTAAATCTTTTTTAAATGAGCATGACAAGCACTGAATAACGTCACAAAGAATGAAACTGACTAGATTTGCACAGAAAGGAAGAGACTTGTTATTGACTTTGGAGTTGTTCCTGAATTGGCTTTCTGTGCATAATCAGAACATAATACTAAATCAAAATTATATTTTAAAATAAACAAAAAGAAATAACAGTATGAGAAAAGGATAAGACATACAATTAAAATTTAACCTCGAATTCTTTAAACAAGTCATTTAAAAAAATTTAAGGTGAAGTGGACAATAGAAATTATTATAATCTCATTCAAAAGCTAAATCAATATAAATTTATTTCTACAACAAAATTACTAAAGGAGCACAGAAAGAGTCAGCAAACTTTTTACTTACTTGCCAAATAGAGAGAAATGTTTATCAAAGGCAATAATACCAAGGTATAGGATAAACTTTTCTGTGAAATCTTAAGGGTAAGGATTATATACAATTATGAGCAATATTGTCTTATAAATAAAAGAGACAGTAGAGAGTAAAATCAGTTTAAAGAAAACTTGGCAAAATATCCAACTAAGCAAAATCATCTCAAGGGGATAAAAATAGAAAGAGTACTACAAAAAGAAGAAAAGTGGAAAAGATTTGCAAAAACCATTGGAAAAATCTGATTTTTTCCATCGAGGATATTAAAACTATCATCTCTGGTCACAAGTATCAAGTATACTTGCAGAAGAAATAGATGACCCTAAAGAAAATAAAGACAGAAAAATCAGTGGGACTGGCTCATTTTTGTACATACATACATAGATATATACACACATACATATGCATATATAATGAATGTTATATAATTGTAAAGGCATTAAAGGACTGTTATACAGAATATTTGAAGAAGAGAAAGCTATCAAAAGCATGGGGGAAATAACTAAGACATTCTTAATATGGTGACCGAGAGAATATCAATAGCTATTGATCTATATACTCACTCTCAATATACTCAATACCAAATCTGCTTGAGGGTCATCTACACAAGAATTGAGGGCATTCTCAATAAATCTATTGGCAGGGAAAAAGCAGATTTTTCCAAGTAACAGTCAATAAATGAGCCACATCTTTGCCATCTCATAATTGACTGAAAACTTTTGAGAACATAAAATACTATTGAGCTTTTTGGTTGTTGATTATGGGTGGGGGGAGTCAATACAATAGAATAAAATGCTTTCTAGAATGTCCTTTCTTAAGGTGTTTCCCATTCAGATCTCCTGATTATTCAAGATTTCCTGGAAGATATCTTTTTTTTTTTTTTTTTTTTTTTTTTTTTGCTTTTTGCTGAGGCAATTGGGGTTAAGTGACTTGCCCAGGGTCACACAGCTAGGAAGTGTCTGAGGCCAGATTTGAACTCAGGTCCTCCTGACTTCAGGGCTGGTGCTCTAACCACTACGCCACCTAGCTGCCCCGAAGATATCACAATAGAAATAACTTTGTTCAGTAACTCTCTAATAATAAACATCAGGGAGAGCATAAATCAGGCAAATGGATGCTCACTTAAAGTATTTAGCACTGTCATGGAGGAGATCTATTGCAAAATCCAGGGTAAGGATAATTTCTCTATGAATTCTCCTGTTTACTGACAACATTATGTTGGTTATATTAAGTCCCAAAACACTGCAGAACCTCCTGAAACAGATTTGTGATCACTCAGTGGAAATTGGCTTTTCTAGCCACTCAATAAAGGCAAATATGAAAAAAAATCTATTACCCAGATTTCAGCACATATCTGAATGAGTACCCTCAAGAACTTCATAATTAAAAATCTATGGGACAGGAAGACAATGAATGGGAAAAGGAATGGAAAAAGGAAAAGGATAATGAGCTGGTTTTCTTTGGGTAGATTACAACACACTTTTACTAAGCCCCAGCCTTTCATAATAACAAAGACCATTTTAATGTGTGTATTTTAATGGTGTTGCTGCTATGTGGAAGGATCTTCCTATTTCCAAGGAACTAAACAAGAACAGCATGCAGAGGGCAATGGAAAGGCACCTGGCAGGTATGAATAGGCTACAAAATCTAATTAGCAAAGAACTCTTAAAAATAGGAATAGTAGATGCTATTAGTGAATAGCATAACAAAAAGATAAAATGGGCCAGAATTAGGGGTAACTAGTATATGGCCAGAGCCTTCCTTCCTCATAATGTCAGGAGAAAGCAAAGAAGGCTTCCAGCACTTTGAGTAGATCTCCTGTAATGAGCTTCCTAGAGAACATTAAGGATAGTCACCTAGGGTGGAAGAGCTCTAATATGTACCATTGAATAGAACTTTGTAATTGAAGAAATCACAAATCTATTTGAATATTTGAGAGCACCATACCTATTTACTGTTCAATAGTCTCCCAAATAACTAGCTGCACCCCATTTTTTCATGTACATCCCACACCAAAAAAAAAGAATGATAACATGAGAAATATCATATCTATAATGTATAAGACTTCCTGGGTCATGGACCTGTCTTATTTAAATGAATGTGCTATTAGTTTTTTTATCCCCAAAGAGATTTTTTAAAAAGAATCCAAATGTACAAAAATATTTAGAGCAATCTTTTTGTGGTGGTAGATAATTGGAAACTGAGGGGAAATCCACCATTTGGGTTAAACAATGGTTAAACAATATGATATAGGAATGTAATTGAATACTATTATGTTATAAGAAATGATGAAAGAGATAGTTTCAGAATAATTTAGGAAGAATAGTATGAATTGATCCAAAGTGAAATGAGCAACTAAATGGTGTAGTTGGATAGAGTTCTGGCCCTGGAGTCAGTAAGAACTGAGTTCAAATCCAGTTTCAGACATTTACTAGTTGTATGACCCTAGACAAGTGGCTTAATCCTGTTTGCTTTAATTTCATTATCTGTAAAGTAAGCTAGAGATGGAAATAGCAAATCAGGCCAGTATCTTTGGCATGAAAACCCCAAAATGGGGTCAAGAATAGTAAGACACAACTGAAAAGACTCAACAACAATATAATACAACACAACAACAACAATGAAGTAAACAGAATTGGGAGAAAAATGTGTTCACTAACAGCAAAATTGTAAAGAGAAGCAACCTTGACATAGTAACTCTAATCAACACAGTGACCAAGAATTCTAAAGAACTCATGATTCATACCATCTAGATAGAGAACTGATCGACACAGAGCATAGAGAGCTGATCAATTCAGAGTGCAGATTGAAATGTATTTCCTTCCCATTATTTTTTAACATAGTTATTGAAGAAATATGTTTTGCATGGCTATTATAATGGATCTATATGTATAATGGAACTTTATATTTCTTGCCTTTTCAAGGAGTAGTTAAAGAGAGGGGAAGGAAAAGAATTTGAAACTGAAAATAAAATTTTAAAAAAATTAATGTCATGTATGGATCATGAATATGGGTATGATTAGAGAAGACAGATCTTTACCACTAACCAGTGCCTGCTGGACTAGAAAGAGGTTCGATTGAAAGAAGATGTGGGTTCAGGTACCTTCTCTGCCATTTCTTAGCTATATGACCTCTCAGAGACTTACATTTCTTCACCTCTAAAATGAGAATAATTTCATATATTATAGAACTGTTGTGACAATCAAATGAAATAATACAGGTAAGGCACTTTGTAGACTCTAAAGTATCATAAGCTTATTTTTATTGCTTTTTTCAGTTGTTTTCAGTCATGTCCAACTCTTCCTGACCCACAGGATTTTCTTGGCAAAGACATTGGATGGGTTTGCCATTTCCTTTTCCAACTCATTTTATAGATGATGAAGCTCAAGCAAAAAGGATTGAGAGACTTCCCAGTCACACATAATAAGTGTCTGAGGCCACATTTGAACTCAGGAAGATGTCTTTCTGACACCATCCCCAGTACTCTATCCACTGCACCACTTATTTTTATCTTAATACATATTAATATACTATATTCAATAAGTTTTATTAGTTCAGCATAGAAGTCTAATATATTCTATATTGTACTGAGTGTCATATAACCTCCCCAGGTGTTGGGCTCTATGAGGTTGACAATATGACATACTCCAGTTAGAAATTCAAGATGTCTACAAAGCCATTGTCCTTTAGAGGTTCACAGCCTACTCTAGTTCCAAATTAGGTAGTAAAATCATATCTATTTCACTGATTATCAGGTACGGATTTATTTTAGTATTATAAAGATTATACATATTAGGAGCCCAATCTAAACCAAAGTGGGGTTAGCTCTTTAAATATGAAAGATGTCTTGCTCTCAAGTAGGGTGCTGCTGCTACTGATCTTGACAAATGTTCCCATTGGGACCCAGAGAACTAGAAGAACTTTATCAATGCATTTTGTATCTTTGTTAAGTGTCTACAAATATCTTTGTTGTTATCTAGTATCTGCTGGATCTAGAGGCATCTTTGTATCATGGTATCCCCTCTTCATTCTCACTCTGCCTAAGAACTAATACTCCAGCATCTGCCATGGAGCCCTAGCCTCCTGGTTGGCTATAGGTCTCCATATCTAGCCCAACCTAGACCCAATGTGATGTTTTTCCAGCTATCTTCATATGGCATCATGTAAGCATATCTTTCCCCTATACCTACTTTTAGCTGTGTGATTAATATTCATGTCAATATGACCATCCCTAGAAAGGACCTATCAATTAACAGCTCTAAGCTTCTATTCACCATCACTATGACTTCTTAGATCAAAACAACCCTTCCTTAGATACCATTCCCTTTGTGTGTTGTTTTTATGTCTTAACAACCTTTAAGACTGTAAGGTTGTTGAAGTCAAGAACTGTCTTGATTTTTATATTTCCAGAGCTTAGCACATTATCTGGCACATAATGCACTCTTTATACTTTCCATTCATTCATACTAAAATCTTTTGACTTTCCTTCTCTCTTGTTTACTCAATATCAACAAATCCCAATCTGACACATAGTTATAGTGTGTACCTCTCCTGGAATACGTGTCTTTCTTGGTGTTATAAACAGTATACTAGATGAATAAGATAAAAATTGTGGCTTTATCATGTGTGACTTTAGATTAGTCACTTGACCTTGCTGGGCCTCTAATATCCATCTGTAATGTGAAGAATTTGGATTAAATCTCCAAAGTCCCTTCTAGCTCAAAATACCCTATTAATTTCCTATGTTAGTTATGCTACAATGAGTCTGTCATCACTGTCAACAGATGCATACACATAATGGAGTCCATTAAACAGCTGGGGTAGCAGGCCAGTAAGACTATAATAATTTGTCATGGTAATATGTTCTATTTCATGATCATGAATACTGATTTAAGATTCCCTTCTTGGTATTTCACTATTTTTCTTCTCTTCCCTTTGGACCATTCAGTTAAGCTAACCCCATTTATTGAGAGCTTGCTATCTATCTGTCTGGTAGTATGTATGGAAATAAAGGAAAATTACAATGTGTAACTATAGGTAATGAGACATTTTTCACAAGTTACACAAAAAAGTCTCCTCTTAGTTTATAGCCTTTGTCTTCAAGGTGTGGCAATGCAGAAAAGTAAGATGGTGTACCAGAAAGGAATGTCAGATATGTCAAGGACCTGGCCTTGAATCACAACTATCTGACATTGTAACTTTTCTTGGCTGGGACTTGATTTTTTTCATCCAGGAAATGAGATAAATTAGATGATCCCGAGTATTCTTTGCAATTTTAATCCCCCAATCCCATGTTGAGGAACAAGACTGACATACTTTAAACAGTTAGATTAGCATTTCCCAAATTATTAGAGCTAGCAGATGGTTTGGTAGATGGAGTTCTGGGCCTGGAGTCAGGAAGATCCAAGTTCAAATATAGCCTCAGATAACTTACTAGCTGTATAACCTGAACATGTAAATTAATTTCTATTTGCCTCAAATTCCTCATCTGTAAAATGAGAATAATAAGTGTACTCACGTCCTAGTGTTGTCGTGAGGATCAAATGAGATAATATTTGTAAAAAGTAGTTTGGCATGTGATACGTTTTTTGACCATTGAACATTTGGGGGCTTGAAATTTGTTGACAAAAAACCATAATTGCTGTGATATGTGGCTATGGAAAAATAGAATAGCTTAAAAATAAATAAGAGATAATGTTTATATATAAGTATAGTTTAACATTTATATATTAGGCTTTAATATCTTAAAAACACATAGGATTTTTGAAGTATTTTGTATTGTGTTTCAAGATTTGTGTATTGTATGTATTATAGCTAAGTCCCACCCTGGATAGAGTGGCTGGATTGGAGTCAGGAAGACCCAAGTCCAAATCCAGCCTCAGGTAGTTACTAGCAAGTCACTTAACCCAGTTTGCATCAGTTTCCTCATCTATAAAATGAAAAAGAGATGGCAGAATATCTAATATCTCTGCCAAGGAAAATGGCAGAGATATTAAGTTTATGATCTTTTTAAAAAATGGGGTCATGAAGAGTTGGACATGACTGAAAATATCAAACAAATATCTCATTTGGCTTTCAACGTTATGAGATACATGATTAAGTGGTGTTGCTGCTGTTATTGGATAACATTACAGATGAGAAAACAGGCTCAGAGAAGTTGTGTTGTGCTCCAGGTCATAAAGCTAATTAATGTGGGAGTAAGGAGCTGAATACTAGCATTCCTGACTTCCAACCTAGCTCTTTATTTATTCTCTCGAGCTGCCTCTTTATCAACCACAGAGAATAGAGGAATCTGGTGAAATTTTGGAATTAAGTAGAACAAATCAAAACAATAAAAATTATTCTACATAATAAATATTTCAATATGTCATTTTATATTTAATATTTTAGAAGGCAAAGTCCCTTAGACTGAGTCTTTTGAGAACAGACCTTTCTTTTTGTCTTTCTTTGTACCCTCACCTCATCATTTGGCACAGTGCCTGGAAGTTTGGGCTTAAATGCTAGCTGATTGGCTGAAAGTACTGTTAACATCAAAATTTTCTCATAGAACCAAAGTTCATAGGACTTGGAGCTGAAAAGAATTTCAGATATTGAATCTACTTCCTATGCTGAACAATTGAGGAAACCAAGGCCCAAACAGATAAAGTAAAATCATTCAATTAGTCAATCAACACAGCATTCAATAAATGCTTGCTATGTGGCAATCACAATAATAAGCCCTAGGGATATAATAGAATGGAAAAGAACAGTTAATACCCTTGATGACATATATTAATGGGAGAGATAATTGTATCTTTGTCAAATGGTGGTCTTTTCTAATATTGGATAGGTAGGTGGAGTGGAAAATAGCTCAGAACTTAAAATTTAATTTTAAAAAATCAGTAAAATGAAGTTTAAAACACACAGATATACTGTGCTTACATATGTACATATACATATTTATATACATATATATATACAGATCTATCAATAGAAAGATATCTAGATTTAAAGAGAAAGAAAGACAGAGAGAAACAGAGAGAGATGGATAGATAGATGTAAGTACAGGATAGATAGAAGGCAACTTTAGAGAGAATGGCACTAGTAGCTGAGCCTTAAAAGACATCAGGAATTCTGAATCAGAGGTCAAGAGGGACAAAGGAACAACCAGTATAAAGGCATTAAGACAGAAGCCATCTTTTTGTGGTGGTGAGGAAGTGGAAAATGAGTGGATGTCTATCAAATGGGGAATGACCTACATAAACTGATGCTGAGTGAAATAAGAAGAATCAGGAAAACATTGTACCCAGTAACAAGATTATGTGATGATCCACTATGATAGATTTGGCTCTTCTCAGTGACAGAGTAATCCAAGACAATTCAACAGATTGAAGATAGAAAGTGCCATCCACATACAGAGAGAGAACTATGGAGACTGAAAACAGATTGAACCATACTATTTTCACCTTTTGTTTGTCTGTATGCTTTTTTCTCTCGTGGTTTTTCCCTTTTGTTCTGATTTTTCTTTTACAACATGACTAATATGAAAATATGTTTAAAATGTTTGCACCTGTATAACCTATAACAGATTGCTTGCCTCCCTGGGAAGGGGCAGGGAAGTAAGGGAATGAGGTAAGAAAAATATGGAACTTAAAATCTTCCAAAAATGAATGTAAAAAGCTATCTTTAAATATAATTGGAAAATAAAACATTACTGAATTCAAACAAACAAAAAAGACAGGAGCCAGAATGCCTTGTGAGAGGGATAAGTAGGCAAATGTAGCTAATCTTGGAGCATATGGGAGTAGAATATATGAAAATGAAAATGGTTTAGATGATAAAGAGTTACAAATGCCAAATAGAGGAATTTCTATTTTATCCTGGAGGAAATATAGGGTACTAGAATTTATGAAGTACTGGTGTGACATAGACAGATTTATGCTTTAGGAAAATCTCTTTAGCAGCTGTATGGGGGGGTGGATTGAAGCAAGGAGACCAATTAAAGGACTATTACAATATTCCAAAGGGAAAATGCTAAAGGCCTAAACTAGAAAGATGGCTTTATGAGTGGAGAGAAGGGAACATGTTTAAAATGTCACAGAAGAAATTACAAGAGTTGGCAACTGATTGGATTTTGGGGACAAGCAAGAGAGAGGAGACAAGGTTGACAATGAAGCTGCAAATCCAGTTAACTAGAAGGATGACATTAATAGGGAAGTTCAGAAGAAAAGAGGGTTGGGGGAGATGAGTTTTATTTGGGGAATAATGAGTTTGAGAAGTCTATGAGACATTCAGTAAAAGTTAATTGATGATGTGAGACTAGAACTCTGAAGAGAGACTAGGGATGGATAAATAGATCTAGAGAGAATTTTATGAGTATTATTCAAAACTAAGTAGTGTTTCATTTTGCTTTCAGCTCAGTGTAGCTTTGAATAAGATAGAAAATATCAATCTAGTTTTTTTTAAAAACTAGCAATAGCTAGCAATGGCTTTCTCTAGACCCTTTATAGCTGTTGTCCTGAGAAAAGCCAGTAGCTAAGGGAGAGCTGTCCAGACATTCTGAAAAGATCCATCCAGACATTGTTTAAAGATGAGAGTTTCTTTTTTCAGTAGCTTGCTGGGTTTTTTCTTCCAATGGAAGACCTATTCACAATTTCCAATTGCATATCTTTAAGTTACTTCTCCAATGGCTTGGTAGTTCGGCTTTTATACCAAAATTTTAATCAGCAATTCTTTTCTATTCTCTCTTCTTCCCTGAACCTTGTCCACTTTCAGTGTGATTTTTTCTGAGAAATCTTCGCTATCTCCCCTTTTCTCTCTCCTTTGTCCTTTGAAAATAATATAGCATAATGGATAGAGGGCTCAACTTGGAGTTGGGAAGATAAAAAGACTCTAGTTCATATCTCAGATCTGACACGTAGGATCACAGATTTAGACCTGAAAGGGACCTTGAAGATCACCTAATCCACCTCATCTTACATATGTGCTCTAAGAAGTAAGTAGGAAGTAAGACTGGATCAGTCACACAGGTAGCAAATGGCCAACATTTGAACTCAGATCCTTGGACTAGGTAATGTTCTTACATTGATACACTGAAGTGTATCTACTAGGTGTGTGACACTTGGCAAGTCACTTAATTTTTTTTTTGAAACTCAGTTTCTATGCTCAAAAAGTTATCAAACTGTGCATACCATTTGACCCAGCAGTGTTTCTACTGGGCCTATATCCCAAAGAGATTTTAAAGGAGGGAAAGGGACCCACATGTGCAAAAATGTTTGTGGCAGCCCTTTTTGTAGTGGCAAGAAACTGGAAATTGAAAGGATGCCCATCAATTGGAGAATGGCTGAATAAATTATGGTATATGAATGTTATGGAATATTATTGTTCTGTAAGAAACGACCAACAGGAGGATTTCAGAGAGGCCTGGAGAGACTTGCATGAACTGATGCTGAGTGAAATCAGCAGAACCAGGAGAACATTATATACAGCAACAAGACTATACGATGATCAATTTTGATGGACATGGTTCTCCTCAACAATGATGTGATTCAAACCAGTTGTTCAGCGATGAAGATAGTCATATACATCCAGAGAGAGGCCTGTGGGAACTGAGTGTGAACCACAACACAGCATTTTAACGCTTTCTGTGAATATTTCCATGCATTTTGTTTTCCTTCTTAGGTTGTTTTTTCTTCTCTTTCTAGATCTGTTGTTTCTTGTGCAGTAAGATAACTGTATAGATATGTATACATGTATTTTATTTGTCATATAACTTATCCTATTTAGCATGTATTAGATTACCTGTCATCTAGGGGTGGGGGTGGGGGGAAGGAGGGGAAAAGCTTGGGAAAAAAAAGTTTTTGCAAAGGTCAATGTAGAAAAATCACTCATGTTTTGTAAATAAAAAGCTTTATTAAAAAAAAGAAACTCAGTTTCTTCCTTTGTAAAATAGAATTAATAGTGCCTTAAAAACCCACCTCACCTGTAAAATACATATATACTATTATTATGGTCAGATCTAAGAGATTGCATCTAAATTCTGTTGAAGAAATACAATCTGGGAAGTTTGGCTTACTCATGTATATTCTCTCACAGCCAGCCTTCCCCAAATGTATTGAGGTTATAATTAGCTGTAGTTATGTATTACCTGTGGTTTTTAATTTACCTGAGAGGCTCGATTAATTGTCTCATATAATATTGTGAAGTTTTTCATCACATTACAGCACTACTGAATTCCTTCCTTCTTCTAAACTAATTAATCCACAAGCAATAAGTATGTGTTTAATGTTCACTGAATCATTTCTGAGCAGGTACAGATTTTACCCCACTGTGCCTTGTGCAAGGCAGACCTAGGTAAATCCCATGGCATGAATCCCAAAGAAAACAGCTCTAGTCCTTCTGATAGTTTCCTCTTCTAATCTATCTCTTTGATAAGAAAGCATTTTCCTTATTTTAGTGCATTAATATTTTTAGAGATTTATTTGTTGTGTTTCAGATACAAGAGAAGTGATTTCTCACTTCTGTGAAGTCCTCATTAATATTTCTCATCTCTTTTCCAATAAACTGAGAGAGGTATCTCTATGTTGAGATATATCCTATTGTAGATGCTTCTCCTGCTAGACTAATCAGCTTAGAATCTCATACAAGGAAGGGTCTGACAATAGCCTATTGTATTTAGACAACCTATTATGTCCTTGTCCCCACTCCTAGGGCCAACCCAATGTATTGATGGGATAGGATTATATTATCTAATGCTGAAAAGGACCTCAGAGGCCATCTACTCTAACTGCCTTGTTTTACAGATGGGAGATTAAAGCATAAGTGGAGTCACACAGGTAGTAACCATCAGAGACCAGAACCCAAGTTCTTGGACTCTAGCCCTCCCAGGGCAAAGTATATTATGTTGCGGTAACTCATTAACAACTTCACTTGAATAAAATTTTCAGATTAGTTCTAGCATAACAGCATGCTAGGGTAATCTGAGAAAAAGAAATTAGAGATATATAGAAAGATAGGAAGAGGGAAGTGCCAGTAACATAGAGAACTATTATACTTTGGAATTTAAAAGCATTGACTATAGGGACAATTTTTAGATTTATATTTCTGTTCCCAGTGTCTAGATCTGTTCATGGCACATAGTAGGCACCTAATAATTACTTACCAAATTTGCTAAATTTCAGACAACTGGCCTGTGATGAGACATCACTAGGAAGAACTTTGAGCATTCAGGAAGTAGCATAAAGTTATAGAATTTTAGATATGAAAAGCACCTCAGGGGTCGCAGAATTTAATGATGTAACATTAGAAGCAAACTTAGGGATTGTCAAATTGCAAATGAAGAAACTTAAGCCCACAGAAATAAGCAATAAGTGTCTGATATCAAACCCTGAAAATTGGGTATCTAATCTCTGCTTGGAAAGTTCTAGTGAAAGGCAACTTACTGCTTTTCAAAGCAGATGGGCATTGGGCATGGAGTGGGACCTGACAATGGGGAAAGGAACATGGAAAGGAAAGGCAAGAGAGCTCAAAAGATAACCTTTACCTGCTTCACAAGTTTTGCTGAGGGTCAGCCTGCATTTTTAAATGCACCAATGCAAGACAATCATAAAACCAACAAGAGCATTGACAAGAACTCTTGACTCAAGATTTAAAAGGCAAATAAGATTTCTGTTAATTGCCTAAACATAGACTCCCCTCATTCCCTGAGTGTGAGTATGGTTAATAAAAGTAGGTTTGGATAACAATAAACATTTCCTGTTTCAGTTCAATCAAAAAGCATTTATTAAGGGCTTAATATGTTTGAGATATGTTAGTCATTAGAGTTACAAAGTCTTTTCCCTCAAGAAACTTACAATCCAGCTAGGGAAGCAATGGATACGAATATAGGTTATATACTAAATAGATACGAGGTAATTTAGAGGGGCAGGGAAAGGGAGGATGGAAAGGTACAGGAGTGAATACGCTCCACCATCCCTCCCTGGAGCTCTAATTCTCATCTCTTGATTTCTCACCCCACATTATACTTGGGTCTTTGGGCTATCCCCAATTCCAGATCATGAAACAACCTGAGCAAGATTAGCCTCATCACCTACCCATTTCTTCCCTCATCCTGCTTAAATTTAAGTTTTTTTGTACATACTTGTGCTTATATTATGTTACATAAATATCACATATTTTTGTATTTCTGCTGTATATATTCAAATATGCACTTATCTTGCTTATTTCATGTCCTTGTGAATAAGAATTGTTTCTTTTTTTTATCCTTCAGTGTTACTTGCAGAATGATCTGCCCTCAAATCAACTTAACAATAAGTTCATTACTCTAAAGTGTTTCCTAGCAATTTGTGGGATGAAAGAGTACTTGTGGAAAAATAGAAGTTAGGATATAGAAACAAAAGGGAACCTAGAAAGAAAATGCATAGTGTATGAAAGACAGCCCCAAGAAGCTTCTAGCAAGCTATAGTTGTTGAATAAAAGAAAGAATGAGTTAGTGGCTAGAGTATTCAACATGTAGTCAAGATCTGTGTCTGACTCACTCATCAGAATTTACTAACAGAGTTATCTTAGGTGAATTATAATTTCCCTAAGCATGTTTCCCTCTCTATTAAAATGAGTGGGCACGACTTGGTCTCTAAGGTCTGTCTCAGCTCAAAATCTATAATCCTATGCATTTACAAATCCAACTTTCACAAATCCAGCTAACTCCATTGCTTCCTGTTGCTACTACTGATAGGAAGAAGAAACACAACCTAACTGTAGGACTCTAAAATTTGAGTCTGCAGCTATACTGGATAGGCTTTCTATTTTTTTTTTTTTGCTGCTATTTCCAAATCTGATAAGCCCTCAGAATGTGCAAGCATATGTGCTAATACAGAACTCTGAGCTTTAATTCAGGAAAATCATCACCAAGCACTTCTATGATCCAAAGACTGTTGAACTACCTTGCAGCAATTAGAAATTTCAGAGAACAGCTGCCAAGAAAAACCAGACCATGCTGCCCAGGAGCATCTCTTGCTTATTCCAACCTTACAATACTAAAATATATAATAGATACAAATCAAGACTCTCAACATACTTAATAATTTTTTAATTCATTCATTCATTGAATGAAATGAGGTTGGCCATATACTGAACATCTGACTAGATTAGTTGGGGGAGAAACCATTCTCCTTAGAAGCCACATTAACAATGAGACAGTGGCTACAGTAGAAAAAACACTGGATTTTAGAGTCCCATTTTGAGTCCAGACTTACCCAATTATTACTTGTATGACCTTGGGCAAAATCACTTTATATTTTTGTTAACAAAAGAGACCAAATGGATATCCCTGGCACTTTCAAGTGTCTCCATTTAATACTCTAGTCTTCCTCAGACCAAAAAAATTTTATATTAGGATTCTACAAGTCTAAAATGTGAACACAATTATTTTTAAAGGAGGTTTATAGTATATAATCTAGATAGATCTATAGTCTAAACCTAGAAGAGAAAAATATGAGATAGAAATGGGTAGAAGAAAGTATTCTTTTATAGCTTTATCAGTAATCAATGTATTTAGCTTAGTGTCTGGTATATAGTAATCCCTTAATAAATTCTGGTTGACTGACATATATATTATATGTACATAGATATGTGTATATGCATATCTATCTTTACATATATGCCAAGGGGGAGAGAGAGGGGGAGGAAGAGAGTATAAGAGGGAAAGAGAGGGGAAAAGAGAGAGAGAGGAGGACAGGAGGAGAGGGAGAAGGAAAGGAAGAGGGGAAAAGAGAAAGGGAGGAGAGGGAAACAGAGGGAGATGGGGGGAAAGGGAGAGGAAAAGGGAAAGAAGGGAGAAAGAAAAGAGGAAGAGGGAGGAGATAGAGGGAGATGGAGAAGGAGAGGGAAAAGAAGAGAGAGGAAAGTGGAGAAAATAGAGGGAGACAAGGAGATGGAGAGAGGAAGGGAAGAAGAAGAGGGAAAAGGGGAGGGAAAGATTCAGGAGAAGAGGAAAAGAGACAGGACAGACAGTGAGGGAGGAAGGGAGGGAGACAAAGAGAAAGAGATAGAGAAAGACACATAGAGACAGAGAAAAACTCAGAGACACAGAGACAGAGAGAGTGTGTGGTATGTATGTATAGGTGTGTCCTTAGTTTTATCAGACTGACAAAGGGCTCCATGACATGAAAGTTTAAGGAACCCTGTTCTAAAGTATCCAGGTGTGATCTCTAGCATCTTTTCCAAATAAGCAGTATATGAAAATGATAGACTTAATATTGGAATTAGAGTTTCCAATAATGAGTAGCTAATATTTATAAGGTAGACCAGTGGGGTTAATTACCATGGGGTTAATATGAGAGCTAGAAAGGACTCTCATTGTACCAAGGCAGAGTACACTGAATTGATCATTCCCTAATCCTAGATACTTGGTGTTTTTTAGTGCCGCTAAGCTTGCATTTGATTTTTTTTTTGGCTGCCACATCACCTCATTAGTGAATATTTAACTTTCATCCCTGAAGATAAAATTAAAATAGATACATTTTATAAAATTTTATAAAATAGATACAATCCTTTGAAGAATAAAGGAAGCTCTAAGGGAAGAAACAGTTTCTTTTTTGTTTTTGTATTCCCAATCCCAAGAACATGGTAAGTATTTTTCAAATCCTTGTTGAATTGAACAAGAATGCAAATTTAGGGGGGAGGGAAGAAATTAACATAGAATTCTAGATTTAGGTGTGGAAGGAAACAACTTTTGATCCAAACTTCTCATCTTACAGAAAGATAAACTGAGGCTCTAAGAGGTTAATTGAACTTGGACAAAACACTTTATTTTTATCTGATTCAGTTGCTTCAATTCTAAAAATAGAAATAATAACAGCATCTACCTTACAAGTGAGGATGTGAGGATGAAAAAGTTAATACTTGTAAAGTGCTTACCCCAGTACCTGGCACATAGATGTTGTTGTTGTTCAGTCATGTCTAACCCCATTTGGGGGTTTTCTTGGAAAAAATACAGAAGCAATTTGCCATTTCCTTCTCTATTTCCTTTTCTATCTTCCAGATGAGAAAGCCAAGGCAAATAGGGTTAAGTGACTTACCTAGAGTCACACAGCTAGTGTCTGGGGTCAAATTTAAATTAAAGAAGATAAGTCTTCTGAATTCCAACTCCAATGTTCTGTGCACTATGGTAGCTGCCTTATAATCAGCGTACAGTAGATAACCATATGAATTTTTTTTTCCTCTTGTTCAAGGTCACTTGTAATTAGTAGCAGAACTAGATTTTAAGTCTAGGTCCTTTAATCCCAAATCCAATATTCTTCTTACTGTAATATACTGTACCTCATAAAAAATGTAATCTAAACATTTGAAAGTGGGATTGATTTTTATGTAATAATCTTTAATTTGCCAAAATCTCCATTTTAACAGAATCATGTTTATAAGAAGTTTCTTTAGTGAAGCACCATTGCTAAATTGCTGACATCTAACTGATGCCTCCTTGATTGACTACATGATATAAGATTTCCATGAGCAATGTTTATCTCACTACTCTACTGGATATGAAATGCTTGAAGCTGTCACATTTTTAAAAGGTTATTCTTTTTGTTAAGCTCCTTTAGAAGCACACTTCTAAACCTTTTGTGACATTTATTTTTATTACAATGCTTTCTGACTTGATTCATTCAGTTACCATTTGCCAAAACATTAAATTTTCTAGATCATTTTGATGGTTTGTGGGGAAAACAAAGTTGAAACTTGAAATGAGGACAATCTTGAATTTTCTAAGATATATGGCCACCATATATTTGGGCTCTGGGGTAATATTTGTAGGTAAATCATTGTAGGTAAATAATCTAGTCATATTGAGATTCAAGAGACCTGAGTTTTAGTCCATCCTAATGTCCAATTTAGACATTCACTGTGTGATGATGGAAAAGTCATTTTCCATTTCTAGGTCTCATTTTCTAAACATGTCCAAGAGAAGGTAGCTCTGGGGAAATCCTGAGGTTTCTTTCAACTCTTTCTATATTGTTGCATGTTGGCAACTCAGTCATAAAGAATCTTCAGTCAAGATGCGTATCTATGAATACTTCGTTAACAAGAGACATCTGATATTGAGGGACAAAGCATCCTATTGAATATCCTTATGCAATGCCCAGGGTTTCCATAGGCCAGAGCAAGCCTTGATTTATATAATTGCTGAATCTCTTAGCCTGACATAATATGACTCGTTTCTCCTGACCTGCTCATTAACCTCCAGCTGTGTAGTTTCTTGCCTGGTAGGCTATTTACACTTGAGCAAAACTTATTCTGGCTTTTCCAGCCAACTATATAGGGCAGGGAACCTGGTAATAAGCATGGCTTATTTTTATCCACCTCTTTCTCTGCATTTATGACACAGGCCAGTTTTTTTGCAGACAAGTTATATCTCTGTTTTCAGACAATGGCTTAGTTATACAACCAGATTGACTTAATCAATGAGTTTTCATTAATAGCCTACTATGTACCAGGGACCATGGTAAGATGTGAGGATAAAATTTTTCATTCTTTATAATACTATCCTCAAGTGCCTAGAACAATGTCTGATATGTAGCAGGGGATTGATAAATGCTTGACTAATTGGGAATATAAAGACAAAAGAGAAACCATCACTGATTTATGCTATTAATGAACTGTGTGACCCTGGGCAAGTTATTACAACTCTTTCAGCCTCAGTTCCTCATCTCTAAAATGACTATAATAATGGCACCTGCCTCCCAAAGTTGTTGTGAGGACTAAATGAGATGATCTATGTGAAGTGCTTTACAAATTCTCAATTGATATTTGAATAATAGATAGTATTATTACTGGGGAAAACAGGATAATAATAGATGGAAATAGGTGGGAGGGAGAATAACCCAGGAACCACAGGGATATGGGAAAGCCTTTGTACAGGAGGTGACACTTGAATCATGAAGGAAACTAGGAGGTCCATGAGATTTGGGGGAAGAAAAAAGGGGTCTTTCCAGGTATGAGAGACAGCCATTACAAATACACTGAGATGAGAAAGGGAGACTCATGTATGAGGAACAGTAAGAAGGTATATTTGACTAATCCATAGGGTAGATTTCATACATAGTGTGTGTGAAAGGAAATAATGTATATTAATCCAGGAAAGCTAAATTGGGATTGGGGCATGAAGGGCTCCAAAGGGAGATTAGATTAAAGTCCTGTTCTCCATTCAGTATACACTGTGGTGGGACACCTAAAAGTAGGGAACTGGTAGAAAAGTTCATAAAATAACAAGATCAGAGAATTCTAATCAATGATTTTTTTACTGGCTTATTTTAGAATTGGAAGAAACCTTTGGGTCTACTTACAGGAATATTGTAATAGATTGAAAGCAAGAACAAATCATAAAAGTCAACTATTTCAACCTCCTCCTTTTATAAATGATGAAATTAATGCCCAGAGAGAAGTGATTCTCTATAAAGCAGATCCATCATTTTAAAAGAGATGAAGGAAGCCCAACAAATGAGATTATTCTCTAGTAGAAGCAACCAACTACACAGTACTTTGGTTATTTATCCAGGGTTACACCAGAGGAAAAACTATATTTACCTTAACAGAAATGAACTCAAAAGGTATTTATGTGGATATAATGATAAATAACCCTCACAAATCATTGGCTAGAAAAGAGCATTAATTCTGTATTTACTATGTTACAGTTGCTAAACTAAACTGTGGGATTACAAATATAAGAAAGCAAGAACAGTTCTTCTCATCAAGAAGCTTATATTCTAACAGAAACTGATTGTTTGTAGCAGACAAAAGGAAATAACACTTTGTTCATCACCACTATGTCCCCTGGAGTTTCTTTTGGTAAGAGAAAACTAAGCCAGATGGACCATGAGCAGGACTTAATAAGTAATTCTTACATTCACCTGTTCAAAATAGACAATGGACCAAAATATTCAAACACACACAGCCCATTCATAGACCTGTCTATGCAGCCAATGTTTATTTATCTAAGAAGTAAGACAACTAGAAAAACCAAATGGTAATTAAAAGGTTGTTTAGTGAGTATATGGAATAAGTGCTAAGAAGGAGGCCCTCCCTCCTCTGTCTACCATGAGCTAACTCAAGCTGATAAGATGTACCTTTTTTTTTGGTTTGTACCTTCCACCTCCTAGCCAATGCAGGCATTTTGAAGTAGACATTTCTCTTTATTTCCCCATTTCCTACTTTTCCTTAGACTCTCATTCGTACTTTTAGACTTCCTCACATTCTTTACATCTTCTTTCAATAAACCCTCAGATAAAGGTCTAAGAGAATCGATATCTAGAAGACAAAGTAGAAAGGTTGCTAGAGACTAACACTAAGTTCACTTTATAGACAGGTAAAATGAGGGTCAGAAAAGTTAAGTGGCCTATCTTAGATCATATGTGTGTTTGTGTGTGTGTGTGTGTTAGGTAGCTGGCTTTTTATTATATTGTATGTCATTAAAGAAAAAGAAAATCAATATTATTTACAGATTAAAAATTTGCAACAAGTTGTAAATTTTCTTTTCATAAATACCTATGCTGTATTCTTCCCTGTAAATAAACTGAATTATAGCCAAGAGGTGATATCTCAAATAAATATTAAAAGGAATGATATGTAATCTGGAACTATTTCACAAAATTTATGTGTATATTATATATAAAATACAATAGGTGTTTGTCTTAAATCTCCAAAATATATTCCTATAAAGTCACTTATAGGGTCATCACTAGGGATGAGATAATTAAAATACTGGCCAAATTTCCATAGTTTAGGGCAACGATCCTTTAATTATAGTCCCCATCCCTTGGGCATGCCCAATATCATATTGATGGATGTTGGAGGTCAAAACTATTCTCATGGGGGGCGGAGCCAAGATGGAGGAGTGAAAAGGTGACTTTCTGCCTCTCCTCCGATCTTCTCTCAAATCAACAATAAAATAAGCCTCCGAACTGATCTTCAAGTCAACGAACTCAGAAATATTTGGGCACAGCTCTCTGGAGAACTTCATATCAGGTTAGTCGGACTCGGACAGAGAGATAAATAGACGACACCTGTGGAGGCCGGAAGTGAGGGTGGGACTCAGCTCAGCGTGGAAGAAATTCCAAACTCCAAACTCCAAATTCCAAACACCTGGAGTTTATCTGAGGCACTCGGGACACTCTGCCCTGATTAAGGGCAGGTGTTCTGGCAGACTTGCCTTGTTTAAGGAGTAATTCCGACTTAGTCCTAGCCCCCACCGGCCCAGCACCTTAAGTCAACTCGCCGAAGTGCCCCAGGGCAAAGCTTTTTGCAGCCGCCGCTTTTTTTTTCCCCTACCTTAAAGAGATATCCACACTGTCTAAAAAAAAAATATGATGAAGAAGCAAAAGAGAGCTCTCACCATAGACAGCTTTTATCAAGGCAAAGAAACGACCCCAGAGCCAGAGGTTCCTTTAGACAAAAATCTGGAGAACATCAGCCAGGACCATCACTGGTCCCCTTTTCAAAAGGCCTTTCTGGAAGACTGCATAAAGAACCTCAAAAGAGAGCTGGAGGATAAAGGGGAAAATAAACTGAAATCAGTGCAAGAAGGATATGATGCCCTGCAAAAGAGATATGAAAAAGACACCAATTTATTAAAAAATAAAATTAGTGAAGTGGAAAAAGAGTGCAATGAACAAATTGGCCAGTTACAAAAGGAGCTTAAAAAGGTAACTGAAGAAAACAACACTTTAAAAATAAGAATTGAACAAATGCAAGTGAATGACTCACTAAGACTTGAAGAATCACTCAAACAAAAACAAAAAAAATGAAAAATTAGAAGAAAATATGAAATATCTCCTAGGAAAAACAACTGACTTGGAAAATAGATCTAGGAGAGACAATCTAAGGATTATTGGACTTCCTGAAAGCCATGATGAAAAAAAGAATCTAAACACTATCTTCCAGGAAATCCTGAAAGAAAACTGCCCTGAGATTGTAGAATCAGAAGGCAAAATCACCATTGAAAGAATTCACCGATCACCTCCTGAAAGAGACCCCAAAATTAAGACCCCAAGGAATATCGTGGCTAAATTTCAGGACTATAACACCAAGGAACAGATTCTGCTAGCAGCTAGAAAGAAACAATTCAAATACCGAGGTTCAATAATTAGAATCACACAGGATTTGTCAGCTTCCACACTGAAGGATCGAAGGGCATGGAACCAGATATTCCGAAGGGCAAAGGAACTTGGATTACAGCCAAGAATAACCTATCCAGCTAGAATGAGCATTATCCTCCAGGGAAGAAGATGGTCATTAAATGATATAGGTGAATTTCACCTATTTCTAATGAAAAGACCGGATCTGAACAAAAAATTCGACACCCAAACACAGAACTCAAGAGATGCATAAAAAGGTAAAAAGGAAAGGTCTCTTGAGAACTTTATTTCTACTAGGGAGATACTCAAAGTTTGGGGGTATAATTAACTAGATATTACTTTGATAATATGAAAAAGAGAACTAGAGGGGAAAATGTTGTCATACTGGGGAAAAGAGGGAAAAAGTGGTAAAATAAGATCTAAAAAAAAGGAGGTAAAAACAAGGTAAAATCACTTGAAGAGGCAAAGAAAACCTAATATAATTGAGAGAAAGAGGGGAGGAAGATGAGCACTGTGTAAATCTTACTGTCATCAGGTTGGGCTCTAAAAGTGTATATCAGACATTTGATTTCACATAGAAACTTGTCTGTTGCTAGAGGGAAGTGGGAGGAAAAGGAGGAAAAGTAAGGGACAAACTAAGAGAAGGGAAAATAGAAGAATCAGGGGAAAGGAATAAAAACAAGGGGAGGGGATCTAAAGGGTGAAGTATTGGGGGAGGGGGTCATCAAAAGCAAAGTACTGAGGAGGGGGGAAGGGAGAAAGGGGAAAGGAAAAGGGAAAACATAACTTGGGTAAATAAGATGGCAGGAAATAAAGAATTAGTTGTTCTAACTGTGAATGTGAATGGGATGAACTCTCCCATAAAGTGGAAGCGGATAGCAGACTGGATTAAAAACCAGAATCCCACAATATGTTGTCTACAAGAAACACATTTAAAACATAGTGACACATATAGAATGAAGGTAAATGGCTGGAGCAGAAAATATTATGCTTCAGGTGAACAAAAAAAAGCAGGGGTAGCAATCCTTATCTCAGATCAAGTAAAAGCCAAGATAGATCTAATCAAAAGAGATAAGGAAGGAAACTATATTTTATTAAAGGGTACCATAGATAATGTAGCAATATCTATATTAAATATATATGCACCAAGTGCAATAGCACACAAATTCCTAGGGGAGAAATTAAGAGAGATGCAAGAAGAAATAGACAGCCAAACGATACTAGTGGGGGATCTCAACCTTGCTCTCTCAGAATTAGATAAATCAAACTACAAAATAAACAAGAAAGAAACTAGGGAAATAAACCAATTGTTAGAAAAGTTAGGTATGATAGATCTATGGAGAAAGTTGAATGGAGACAGTAGAGAGTTTACTTTTTTCTCAGCAGTCCATGGAACATATACAAAAATTGACCATATATTAGGGCATAAAAACCTTAAAATCAAATGCAGAAAGGCAGAAATAGTAAATGCATCCTTTTCAGATCATGATGCAATAAAAATCACATGCAATATAAGTCCAGGAGAAAATAAACCAAAAGGTAATTGGAAATTAAATAATCTAATCCTGAAGAATAAATGGGTGAAAGAGCAAATCATAGACACAATCAATAATTTCATCCAGGAGAATGACAATAAGGAGACAACATACCAAAATTTGTGGGATACGGCCAAAGCTGTTATAAGGGGTAATTTTATATCTCTAGATGCTTACTTGCATAAAATAGAGAAAGAAAAGATCAATGAATTGGGCTTGTTATTAAAAAACTAGAAAAAGAACAAATTAAAAACCCTCAATTAAATACCAAATTGGAAATTCTAAAAGTAAAAGGAGAAATTAATAAAATCGAAAACAAGAAAACTATTGAGGTAATAAATAAAACTAAGAGTTGGTTCTATGAAAAAACCAACAAAATAGATAAGCCTTTAGTTAATTTGATAAGAAAAAGGAGAGAGGAAAATCAAATTGTTAGTCTCAAGAATGATAAGGGAGAACTTTCCTCCAATGAAGAGGAAATTAGAGCAATAATTAGGAGTTACTTTGCCCAACTTTATGCCAGTAAGTTTGATAATCTAAATGAAATGGAGGAATATCTACAAAAATATAGATTGCCCAGGTTAACAGAAGAGGATATAAATTATTTAAATAGCCCCATATCAGAAAAAGAAATAGAACAAGCCATTAACCAACTCCCTAAGAAAAAATCTCCAGGGCCAGATGGATTTACATGTGAATTCTACCAAACATTCAAAGAACAATTGATTCCAATACTACACAAACTATTTGAGAAAATAGGGACAGAAGGTATACTGCCAGAATCCTTCTATGACACCGATATGGTGCTGATAGCTAAACCAGGTAGGGTAAAAACTGAGAAAGAAAACTATAGACCAATTTCCCTAATGAATATTGATGCAAAAATTTTAAATAAGATATTAGCAATGAGATTACAGAAAGTCATTCCCAGGATAGTACACTATGACCAAGTAGGATTTATAGCAGGGATGCAGGGCTGGTTCAATATTAGGAAAACTATCAGCATAATTAATTATATTAATAACCAAATTAACAAAAACCATATGATTATCTCAATAGATGCGGAAAAAGCATTTGATAAAATTCAACACCCTTTCCTATTAAAAACACTAGAGAGTATAGGAATAAATGGGCTTTTCCTTAAAATAATCATCAGCAGCATCTATTTAAAACCATCAGCAAGCATCATATGTAATGGAGACAAACTAAAACCATTCCCCATAAGATCAGGAGTGAAACAAGGCTGCCCACTGTCACCATTACTATTTAATATTGTATCAGAAATGTTAGCTTTAGCAATAAGAGAAGAAAAAGAGATAAAAGGAATCAGAGTAGGTAATGAAGAAACCAAATTATCACTCTTTGCAGATGACATGATGGTATACTTAGAGAACCCTAGAGAATCAACTAAAAAACTACTAGAAACAATTCACAACTTTAGCAAAGTTGCAGGATTCAAAATTAATCCACATAAATCATCAGCATTCTTATATATTACCAACAAAGTTCAGCAGCAGGAGATACAAAAAGAAATTCCATTCTAAATAGCAGATGATAGGATAAAATATTTGGGAATCTATCTGCCAAGGAAAAGTCAGAAACTATACGAACTAAATTACAAAACACTTTCCACACAAATAAAATCAGATCTAATCAATTGGAAAAATATTAAGTGCTCATGGGTAGGTAGAGCGAACATAATAAAAATGACAATACTACCCAAACTAATCTACTTATTTAGTGCCATACCAATCAAACTCCCAAGAAATTATTTTACAGATCTAGAAAAAATAGTAGCAAAGTTCATTTGCAAGAACAAAAGGTCAAGGATTTCAAGGGGATTAATGAAAAAAAAGGCAGATGAAGGTGGCCTTGCTGTACCAGATCTAAAACTATATTATAAAGCAGCGGTCATCAAAACCATTTGGTACTGGCTAAGAAATAGAGCAGTCGATCAGTGGCACAGGATAGGATATCAGGACAATCTAGGCAATAACCTTAACAATTTAGTATTCGATAAACCCAAAGACCCCAGCTTTTGGGATAAATACTCACTATTTGGCAAAAACTGCTGGGAAAATTGGAAACTAGTGTGGAAGAAATTAGGGCTTCACCCATACCTAACACCACATACCAAGATAAGATCTAAATGGGTTCATGATCTAGATATAAAGAGGGACTTTGTAAGTAAGTTAGAGGAACGTAATATAATTTATCTCTCAGACCTGTGGAGATGGAATAAATTTATGTCCAAAGAAGACCTGGAACTCCTAATTGAACACCAGATGGATAATTTTGATTATTTTAAGTTAAAAAGTTTCTGTACAAACAAAACAAATGCAGACAAGATTAGGAGGGAAGCATCAAATTGGGAAATTATCTTTACATTTAATGGTTCTGATAAAGGCCTCATTTCTAAAATTTATAGAGAATTGTCTCATATATATAAGAATTCAAGCCACTCTTCAATAGATAAGTGGTCAAGGGATATGAACAGACAATTTTCAGATGATGAAATTAAAACCATCTCTAGTCATATGAAAAGTTGCTCCAAATCACTATTGATCAGAGAAATGCAAATTAAGACAACTCTGAGATACCACTACACACCTGTCAGATTGGCTAAAATGACAGGAAAAGATAACGACGAATGTTGGAGGGGATGTGGGAAAACTGGGACACTGATACATTGTTGGTGGAACTGTGAACGGATCCAACCATTCTGGAGAGCAACTTGGAACTATGCCCAAAAAGTTGTCAAACTGTGCATACCCTTTGACCCAGCAGTGTTTCTACTGGGCCTATATCCCAAAGAGATCTTAGAGGAGGGAAAGGGCCCCACATGTGCAAGAATGTTTGTGGCGGCCCTTTTTGTGGTGGCTAGAAACTGGAAACTGAAGGGATGCCCATCAATTGGAGAGTGGCTGAATAAATTATGGTATATGAATGTTATGGAATATTATTGCTCTGTAAGAAACGACCAGCAGGACGATTTCAGAGAGGCCTGGAGAGACTTGCATGAACTGATGCTGAGTGAAACGAGCAGAACCAGGAGATCATCATACACAGCAACAACAGTATTACATGATGATCAATTCTGATGGACATGGCTCTCTGCAACAAAGAATTGTCTCAAACCAGTTCCAATTGTTCACTGAAGAAAACCATATACACCCAGAGAGAGGGAAATGAAATATGGACCACAACATAACATTTTCATGATCTCTACTGACATTTGTTTGCATTGTGTTGCCTTTCTCTGATTCTTTTTTTTTCTTGTAGATAGGATTTTTCTTGCATAACTTCTCAAGCATTTCAACATTATTAGCATGTAGTGGACTTCCTGCCATCTAGGGGAGGGGAGGGGACTGGGGGTAAAATTTGTAATGGAAAGCTTTGTAAAGATCAATGTTGGGGAACTACCCATACATATGTTATACAAATAAAAAGCTTTAATAAAAAAAAAAAAAAGAAAAGGGAAGTCATGGGGCAGCTAGGTATCTCAGTGGATAGAGCACCAGCCCTGAAGTCAGGAGGACCTGAGTTCAAATCTGGCCTCAGACACTTAACACTTCCTAGCTGTGTGACCCTGGGCAAGTCACTTAATCCCAATTGCCTCAGCAAAAAAAACAAAGAAAAGGGAAGTCATTTGCTTCAAGTCACCTGGTCATTTAATGGCAGAACTAGGACTCAATCTAAGTCTCTTGACTTGTCCTCTAATGTTTTTCTTTTTATAAGTCACATTTTTTTTTCCTGAAAGTGAAGGAAGAAACAGGAAAAAAAAGACTCCAAATTATATATAAGTACTCCCCACCCGCAAAAAATTTACAATATAGATCCAAATGTTGTAGGGGCAAAAAATACTTCTACTTTAATATAAAAATAAATATTATGTAATCAAGAAAAAAACTATTCTCATAATAATACTAAGACATTGTTTGCTAGTAAAATGTTCCTTGCCTTTTCCAACTACATATGTGTGTAAAACTGGATTTTCTACATTTATTCCAAGTAAAAGAATTTATTGCAACAGATTGAATATAGAAGCAAATATGAGAATCCATCTATCTTCTATTAAGCCAGCCAGACATTGAAGAGATTTGCCAAATTATGAAAATAATTCCACTCTTCTCACTAATTTACTTTTTTGTTTTAGAAAAAAGTTTATTTTTCACAGAAAATGTTACTTATATTAATATGTAATGTATTTATTATTTAATGAATTAGTGTATATTAAATATTGATAGATAAAATCCATATAAACAAAACCTTTTTGGCATTCTCAATAGTTTTTAAGAATATAGAGAATCCTGAAGCCAAGAAGTTTTAGAACTTCTGCCTTGGGGTAAATGGAGCTTTGTGGCAGACCTGAATCAGTGAACTAAAGAGTCTTACTAAAAAAAAGATGACTGAAATATACTTGGGCCCCAGTAGAACCATAAGGCTATGTACTTAACTTACAGCCCTACCAGAATAGAAATTCTCTCTAGAAGGGGTGAGTCTTCATGGAATTACTTTTTTAAAATACATTTTTATTTAAAATTTTGAGTTTCACATTTTATCTCTTCTCTACCTGTGATGGTAAACAGATTTGGCTTATACATGTACAATTGTATAAAGCATATCATATTAGTAATTTTGTACAAATACTTGAATAAAAGAAAAAAATTTAAAAAGTAAAACATAACATGTTTCAGTTTGTATCTGATCAATATCAGTTCTTTCTCTGGAGGCAATCACTATGCTTGATCATTAGTCCTTTGAGATTGTCTCAGATCATTGTATTGCTGAAAATAGCTAAGCAGTTTACAATTTCTTTTTTGAATAATACTGTTGTTACTGGGTACAATGTTCTCGTGGTTCTTTTCATTCTATTATGCATCAGCTCATGTAAGTCTTTCCAAATTTTTCTAAAATCATCCTGCTTATCATTTTATAGCATAATATATTATAATTAATAAATATAATAATAATAAACAATCATATACTATAATTTGTTTAACCATTTCCCAATTTACTTTCCTATTCTTAGCTACCACAAAAAGAACTGCTATAAATATTTTTGTACAAACCTATCCTTTTTTTTAGACATCAATAAGATATAAACCTAGCAGTGATATTTCTGGATCAAAAGGTAGGCAATTTTATAGACCTTGGGGCATAGTTCCAAATTGCTTTCCAGGATGATTGGACAATTACAACTATCAACAATGCATTAGTGTCCCAGTTTTCTCACAGACCCTTCAATATCCAACATTTTCTTTTTTTTTTTTTTTGTCATATTAGCCACTCTGGTATGCATGAGGTAGGTCCTCAGAGTTGGTTTAATTTGTATTTCTCTGATCAATAGTGATTTAGATCCCACCTGATCATTATGCATGCTTGTGTACTATCTTTGTGGTATATCATTGCAATCTCTGTGCCGGTATTTTGTTTAAAATTTTTACATCAATACTCATTTAAGAAATTGGTCTATAATTTTCTTCCCCCATTTTGGCTCCTTTTGGTTTGGAAAACAGCATCAAATTTATGTCATGAAAGACATATTGCTAGAACCCTTTAGTCTATTTTTCCAAATAGTTTACATAGTATTAGAATTAATTGTTTTTTAAATACCTGGCAGAATTTGCTTGTAAACCCATCTGATCCTATGGATATTTCTTTAGATAGTTCATTGATGGCTTGTTCAATTTCTTTTTTCTAAGATTGAATTATTTAAATATTTCATTTCTTTTCTGGGTATTATGGGTAATCTGAGTAATTTATATTTCTGTAGATATTCATCCATTTGATTTTTCAAATTTATTGGCATATAAGTATATGGGCAAAATAGTTCCTAACACTTGTTTTAATTGCTTCTTCATTAGTGGTGAGTTCACTCCTTTCATTTTTGATACTAGTAATTTGTTTTTCTTCTTTCATTTGGTAAATCAAATTAACCAATGGTTTGATCTATTAACTTTTTTCATAAAACCAGCTTCTAGTTTTATATATTAGCTCAATGTTTTTCTTACTTTCGATTTTTTTAATCTTTCCTTTGATTTTCAGGATTTTCTACTTGCTGCTTAATTGGGAATTTTTAATTTATCCTTTTCTAGTTTTTTAGTTACATACTCAGTAACTTTATCTGTTTTTTCTCTATTTTATTGATGTAAGCAATTAGAGGTATGAATTTTCCCCTAAGTATCACTTTGGTTCCATTGCATAAATTTTGGTATGTCTCATTGTCATCATTTTCTTTAATCTAATTATTGATTATATCTACAATTTGTTCTTTATCCACTTGTGTTTTTTAGGATTAGATTGTTTAATTTCCAATTAATTTTTAATCTCTTTTTCTATTATCCATTATTGAGTATAATTTTATCGCATTAAGTTCAGAAAATGATATTTACTTTTTCTGATTTTCTACATTTAATTGTGAAGTTTTTATGTCCTACATGGTCAATTTTTCTGTAGGTGCCATTTACTGCTAAGAAAAAAGTATATTCCTTTCTATTACTATTCATTTTCTCCAAAAATCTATCATATTTAACTTTCACAGAATTTTATTCACCTCTTTAAATCTGAGCAAAAATATACAAGAAGTTTTCTAGTTCTGAGAGGGGAAAATTGAAGTCTTCCATTCATGTAGTTTTATGATCTATTTCTTCCTGTAATTGAATCATCTTCAGAAATTTAGATGCTATATCATTTGGTTCATATATCTTTAGTATTGATATGACTTCATTGTCTATTTCCTTTCAACAAGATATAGTTTCTCTCTTTATCTCTTTTAATTAGCTCCATTTTTGCTTTTGCTTTGTCTGAATTGATCTCTCTGCTTTCTTTGCTTCAGCCAAAGCATAACATTTTACTACGGGCCCTTACCTTTACCCTATATATATATATATATATATATATATATATATATATTTTCCTGCTAAAAACAAATTTCTCATAAACAACATGTTAAAGGATTGTGGTTGTTAATTCGTTCTGCTATCTGCTTCTGTTCTATGGGTGAGTCATCCCATTTACATTTATAGTTATAATAACTATTTCCTTCCAAGCTATTTTTCATTTGTTTATTCCCCTCTCTCTTACAGTCCCCAACCTTTCCTTCTTCACAAGTGTTTTTACTTGTGATCACTACCTTCCTCAATATCTCTCCTACTTTTAATCAGATTATCTATTATCCCTTTTTACATCCTTATAGGGTAAGATAGATTTCTATACTCAAGTGAGTGTGTGTTATTCCCTCTTTGAGTCAAATTTGATGAGAGTAAGATTTAAGCCTTATGGACCCTACCTGCCCATCTTCTTCTCCATTATAATAGCTTTTTCATTCTTCTCTTATGTGACAATTTACTCCATTCAATCTCCCTCCCTCTTTTTTCTTATAATGAAATTTTCTTTTTTACCTCTTTATTTTGGTTTTGGGGGAGTATCATCCCATCAAAGCTACCCTGTATTCACCCCTTCTGTTTACATATACTCCTTCCAATTGCTCTTATAGTAACAGTTATAAATATTATCTTGATATAGAGAAATAAAAACAACTTAATCTTACTGAATTTCTTATGTTTTTCTCTTTCTTGTTTCTTTTTACATTTCCTTTGAATTTTGTATTTGGAGGTCTTTTTTTATTCAGCTCTGGTCTTTTAATTAGAAATGCTTGAAAGTCCTCTATTTTGCTAAATAATCTTTCCCCTAATTTTGCTAGATAAATAATTCTTACTTATAATCCTAGCTTCTTTGCATTGTGGTATATTATAATCCAAAACCTTCAGTTCTTTGATGTATAAACTACCAAATCCTATGTAATCCTGATTGTAGTTCCACAATATTTGAATTGTTTATTTTTGGCTGCTTGCAATTTTTTCTCCTTGATCTGTGAGTTTGGAATTTGGCCATGATGTTCCTGGGAGTTTTCATTTTGGGATCTCTTTCAGACAATAATTGGTATTTTCTTTCAATTTTTATTTCGCCATCTAGTTTTAATATATCAGAGCAGTTTTCTTTGATAATTTCTTGAAACGTTGTACTAGTTTAAAAAAAAAAAA
>JAJPUD010005536.1:130059-156009 GCA_023553655.1 Myrmecobius fasciatus | reverse complement strand
GCTGTATCCCACAAATTTTGGTATGTTGTCTCATTATTGTCATTCTCCTGAATGAAATTAGTAATTGTGTCTGTAATTTGCTGTTTCACCCATTCATTCTTTAGGATAAAATTATTTAGTTTCCAATTGGTTTTTGGTCTATTTTCTCCTGGCCTTATATTGCATGTGATTTTTATTCCGTCATGATCTGAAAAAAATGCATTTATTATTTCTGCCTTCCTGCATTTGATTTTGAGGTTTTTGTGTCCTAACACATGGTCAATTTTTGTATCAGTTCCATGGACTGCTGAGAAAAAAAGTAAACTCCTTTCTGTCTCCATTTAATTTCCTCCAAAGATCTATCATACCTAACTTTTCTAACATTTTGTTTACCTCCTTAACTTCTTTCTTATTTATTTTGTGGTTTGATTTATCAAGTTCTGAGAGAGGGAGGTTGAGATCCCCCACTATTATAGTTTTGCTGTCTATTTCTTCTTGCATCTCTCTGAACCTTTCCTCTAGGAATTTCCATGCTATACCACTTGGTGCATATATGTTTAGTATTGATATTGCTTCATCATCTATGGTACCCTTTAGGAAGATATAATTTCCTTCTTTGTCTCTTTTAATTAAGTCTATCTTTGCTTTTACTTGGTCTGAGATCAGGATTGCTACCCCTGCTTTTTTTTGTTCACCTGAAGCATAATAGATTCTGCTCCAGCCTTTTACCTTCACCCTGTATGTATCTCTATGTTTTAGATGTGTTTCTTGTATACAACATATTGTTGGATTCTGGTTTTTAATCCAATCTGCTATCTGCTTCTGCTTTAAGGGAGAGTTCATTCCATTCACATTCACAGTTAAGATAATTAATTCTGTATTTCCTGCCATCTTATTTACCCTAGCTTATGCTTTTCTCTTTCTTATCCCCTTTCCCTCCTCCCTACTATTTTGCTTTTGAAAACCACTTCCCTCAAACAATCCTTCCCCTTTAAAGCCCCACCCACCCCTTTTTTCCCCCCTTTCCCTCCTGTTTCCTTATAAGTACGTCTATTATTGCCTCTGAGCCAAATCTGATAAGATGGAGATTAACCCAATTCTCATTCCCCTCCCTTTTCTCCCCTCAATCATTATAGGTTTTCTTTGCCTCTACATGTGATGTAATTTCCCTTATTTTACTTCCTTTTCCTCTTCTTCCAGTGTTATCCCTTTTCTACCTCTAATTTCTTTTTCAGTTTATCATATCATAATAATCATAAATCACAATAAACATATCATAATAATCATAAAATGACAGTAATCATATCATAATAATCATAAAATCACAGTAATCGTATCATAATCATAATGTAATAATAGATTCATAAAATCAACCTTCATTCTATAAGTATCTATAACATAAATATAGTTCTAAAGAGTTTTTTTTTCTTGTTACCTTTTTATGTTTCTCTTGTGTTCTGTGTTTGTAGATCAAATTTTTTGTTCAGTTCTGGTCTTTTCAGTAGAAATAGGTGAAATTCTCCTATATCATTGAATGACTATCTTCTTCCCTGGAAGATAATGCTCATTCTAGCTGGGTAACTTATTCTTGGTTGTAATCCAAGTTCCTTTGCCCTTTGGAATATCTGATTCCAGGCCCTTCGATCCTTCAAAGTAGAAGCTGCTAGGTCCTGTGTGATCCTAATTGTAGCTCCCCGATATTGAAATTGTTTCTTTCTGGCTTCTTGTAATATCTTTTCCTTGGTATGATAGTTCTGGAATTTAGCCACGATATTTCTGGGGGACTTAATTTTTGGGTTTCTTTCAGGAGGTGATCGGTGGATTGTTTCAAAGAGTATTTTGCCTTCTGGGTCTAAAATATCAGGGCAGTTTTCTTTTATGATTTCCTGGAAGATAGTGTCTAGGTTCTTTTTTTCATCATGGCTTTCAGGAAGCCCTATAATCCTTAGATTGTCTCTCCTAGATCTATTTTCCAGGTCAATTGTTTTTCTTAGGAGATATTTCATGTCTTTCTCTATCTTTTCATTTTTTTGTTTTTGTTCAACTGATTCTTGAAGTCTTGATGAGTCATTCATTTCCAATTGTTCGATTCTAATTTTTAATGTCTTATTTTCTTCAGTTACTGTTTTTAGTTCCTTTTGCAATTGACCAATTACATTTTTTTGTTCATTGCATTCTTTTTCCATTTTTTCTATTTTATTTTGCAGTGATCTCATTTCGTTTCCCCATGTTTCTTCTAACTCTCTTTTAAGACTTTTTATGCAATCTTCAAAGAAAGCCTTGTGACATGGAGACTAATTTATGTCTCTCTTTGGGGCTTTTTCTGGAGTTGCTTTACCTTTAGGGGCCTCAGGATTTGAGGTCTGTTCTTCCCTCTCTCCATAAAAGTTGTCTATGGTGAGAGCTTTTTTTTGGTTTTTTATTCATTTTTTTTTAAAAGGTGTGAGGTCTGTTTAGGGCAAAGGTGGGACAGCTGCTTTAATTTGCCCTGGGGCAGTTCTGCTGATTGAGTTATTTCAGGAACTGGGCAGTTCTGCTTTAGTTCACCCTGAGGGCGGTTCTGCTGATTGAATTATTTCAGGTACTGGGCAGCTCCGCTGATTGAATTATTTCTGTTGCTGCTCAGTCCTGTTGTTTGATTGATTGCTTTAAGGTGCTATTGTAATGGCAGCTAGTTACGATGCTCATCAGGGGTTCAGTAGTTCACAATCTATCCCCCTCAAAAGGCAGACCCTCCAAACCACCTGCCCACAATCAGGACAGATTGTTCCAAGAGGCCCGAAGAAGACTCCCAGGTGTGTGAAAAGCACAACGCTCCCACTCCTGTTCTGACTCCTGTTCCAGTTCCCTGCTCCAGCTCCCTGCCCCGGTCTCCCTGTGCTGCAGTCTGGGTTCAGCAGACCACCCCCCTGCCCAATTAAAACAGACCTGTTTTGAGGTTCTTCCAGAGTATCTTCTTCTAGAATCGTGTTGTTCTCCAGATATTGTGGATTTTTTTGCTTCAAAATCAGTCTAGAGGCTTCATATGTTGTTGGTTTGAGGGGAGGTTAGAGGAGGTTACAGAGACTCCTGTCTGATCTCTGCCACCATGGCTCCACCCCCGGAAGGAAGTCCTACTCTAGGAATTTCCATGCTATACCACTTGGTACATATATGTTTAGTACTGATGTTGCTTCATTATCTATGGTACCCTTTAGTAAGATATAGTTTCCTTCCTTTTCTCTTTTAATTAGATCTATCTTTGCTTTTACTTGATCTGAGATCAGGATTGCTACCCCTGCTTTTTTTTGTTCACCTGAAGCATAAAAGATTCTGCTCCAGCCCTTTATCTTCACTCTGTATGTAAGCCTATGCTTTAAATGTGTTTCTTGTAAACAACATGTTGTAGGATTCTGGCTTTTAATCCAGTCTGCTATTCTCTTCAGTTTTATGGAGGAGTTCATCCCATTCACATTCACAGTTAAAACAACTAATTCTGTATTTTCTGCCATTTTATTTCCCCTAGATTATGCTTTTCTCTTTCCTACCCCTTCCCTCCTCCTCAGTGTTTTGCTTTTGATGACCACCTCCCTCAAATAGTCCTCCCTCTTTAGAGCCCCTTCCCCTTTTTTTTACACCTTTCCCTTAATTCTTCTGTTTTCTCTTCTATTACTCTTTCCCTTTCTTTTCTCCCTTTCCCTCTTACTTCTCTCCCTGAAAGATAATGCTCATTTTAGCTGGATAGCTTATTCTTGGCTGTAATCCCAGTTCCTTTGCTTTGTGGAATATCAGATTCCAAACCCTTCGATCCTTTAAGGTCCTGGGTAATCCTAATTGTGGGTTCTTAGTATTTAAATTGTTTCTTTCTGGATGCTTGCCCTATCTTTTCTTTGGTACAATAGTTCTGAAATTTAGCCACAATATTCCTTAGGGATTTAATTTTGGGGTCTCTTTCAGAAAGTGATTGGTGGATTCTTTCCATGGCTATTTTGCCTTCTGAGTCTAAAATATCAGGGCAGTTTTCTTTTATGATTTCCTGTAAGATGGTGTCTAGATTCTTTTTTTCATTATGGCTTTCAGGAAGCCCAATAATCCTTAGATTGTCTCTCCTAGATCTATTTTTCCAGGGCAATTGTTTTTCCTAGGAGATGTTTCATGTTTTCTTCTATTTTTTCTTTTTTTTTTGTTTTTGTTTGACTGATTCTTGAAGTCTTATTGAGTGATTCCCTTCCATTTGTTCAATTCTAATTTTTAGTGTATTATTTTCTTCAGTTACCATTTTTAGTTCCTTTTGCAATTGGCCAATTAAATTTTTTTGTTCATTGCATTCTTTTTCATTTTTTTTTCATTCTTTTTTGCAATGATCTCATTTTATTTCCCCATATTTCTTCTAACTCTATTTTAAGATCCTTTATGCAGTCTTTGAAGAAAGCCTTGTGACATGGGGTCCACCTAATGTCTCTGGGGCTTTTTCTGGAGTTGCTTTACCTTTAGGGACCTCAGGATTTGAGGTCTGTTCTTCTCTCTCTCCATAAAAGCTATCTATGGTGAGAGTTCTTTTTGGTTTTTTTGTTCATTTTTTTAAGGCTTGAGGTCTGTTCAAGGCAAAGGAGGAACAGCCTCTTTAATTTGCCCTGGGGCAGTTCTGCTGATTGATTGATTGCTTTAGGGTGCTGTGTAATGGCAGCTAGGTCCAGTGCTCTTCAGGATCTCAATTGTTCACAATCTACCCCCACAAAAGGCAGATCTGCCAAAAAACCTGCTTACAATCAGGATAGATTGGCCCAAGAGGCCCACAGAAGACCCCAGGTGCTTGGAAGCCACAATGCTCCAACTCACCACTACAGCTCCTTGCCCTGATCTCCCTGTGCTGCTGTCTGGTTTCGGCAGACTATCCCCCTGCCCAATTGAAACAGACCTGTTCTGAAGTTCTTCCAAGGCAGCTTCTTCTAGAAAAGTGTTGTACTCCAGATGTTTGTGGATTTTTTGACTCCAAAATCAATTTAGAGGATTAATCTGCTGTTGGTTTGAGGGAAGGTTAAGGAGGCTACAGAGAGTCATATCTGTTCTCCACTATCTTGGTTCCACCAAGGAACAACAGCAGGCTCATTTCAAGAGGAGAATAAACAGAACCAAGTAAATCCTGACCATATATGAATTGTCCCCAAAGGATTAATCATTTGGGGTGGATTATTTGGGGTTTATAAGTCAACAATCAACACTGTCCTATGTAATTGTCCTATGTCAACACTGTCTTACTGAACAACAAAAGACAATCTCTACCCTCAAGGAATTCATAGTCTATTATGGAAGACAGACTAGTTGAAATAATTGAACAGTAACAAAAAGAATGACAAATGTGGCATAGTGCAGTGGACAGATTGTTGAACTCAGGGTCAGGAAGACCAAAATTTGATCTCACACCTTATACCAATATATGGTTGAAATGGATTCATGATTTAGACCGAGAGCAAAGGATAACTTATTAGTCAGGTCTTTGAAGAAGGGAGGAATTTACAACCAAACAAAACATTATGAAATGCAAAATTGGTCATTTTGATAAATTGCATTAAAAAGGGTTTGCACAAACAAAACCAATGCAGCCAAGATTAGAAGGAAAGCAGAAAGCTGAGAAAGAGTTTTTATATACAATGTTTCTGATAAAGGCTTCATTTCTAAAATTTAAAGAGAAGTGAGTCAAATTTATAAGCCATTTCCCAATTGATAAATGGTCAAAGGATATGACCAGACAATTTTTGATGAAAAATTAAAGCCATCTATGGTCATATGAAAAAATGCTCTAAATCACTATTGATTAAAGAAATGCAAATTAAAACAACTCTGAGGTACCACTTTACACCTATCAGATTGTCTAAGATGACAGGAAAGAGATAATGATAAATGTTGGAGGGGATATGCACTAATGCATTGTTAGTGGAGTTGTTTGTGAAATGTGTGTTGTGTTTGAAATGATCCAGTCATTTTGGAGAACAATTTTGAATTATGCCCAAAAGGCTATAAAACTGCATGCCTTTTGATCCGGCAATGTCATTACAAGGTCTGCATCCCAAAGAGGTCACAAAAGATGGGAAAAGACTCATGTATGCAGAAATATTTGTAGGAGCTCTTTTTGTGATGGCAAGGAATTGGAAGTTGAGTAGATATGTCCATCAATTGGGGAATGGCTGAATAAGTTATGGTATATAAATGCAATGGAATATTGTTGTTCTATTAGAAATGATGAGCAGGCTAATTTCAGAAAAGCCTAGAAAGATTTACATGAACTGATGCTGAGTAACGTGAGCAGAAGTAGGAGAACACTGTACATAGTAACAGCAATATTGTGTGATGATCAACTATGATAGACTTGGGTCTTCTCAGCAACGGGATAATCCAAGACAATTCTAATGGACTTGGGATGGAAAATGCCATTTGCATCCACAGAGAGAGAACTGTAGAAATTGAATGTGAAGTGAAGCATACTATTTTCAATTTTTTGTTTGTTTGCTTGCTCTTTCTTATGGTTTTTCCTTTTTGTTCTGATTTTTCTTTTACAACATGACTAATATGGAAATATATTTAGTGTTTGTACAATGTATAACCTATATCACATACTTGTTGTCTTGAAGAGAGGGGTAGTAGAAGAGGGAAGAAAAAGAAATTGGAGCTCAAAATCTTACAAAAAGCAATGTTGAAAGCTATCTTCATGTGTAATTGTAAAAATTAAAATACTATTGAAGAAAGAAACACCAGAGTTTGAATCCTGCTTTAGATATTACTAGTCACATGGTTCTGGACAAGTCTCTCTGGGTCTGTTTTTTCATCCATAAAACATGAGGACCATAGTAGCATTTACCTCTCAGAATTGCTGTGAGGATCAAATAAGGTATCGCATGTACAATTGGATTCTGAGTGCTTAGGTCTAGATCTGGAAGGCTAAGTGAGAAAGGCATATATATACACATAGTTCTTCCCAACTCAGCATTCACAGATTTAAAATTTGGGTAGGTGAGAGTGAGGGGATTGAAGAGGCTTATCTCAGTTTCTAAAAGTATTTTCTCTTTGAGGTAAGTGTTCACTTACCTCAAACCAGAGCTTAAAACCCCCATTAGTGATCTTACTTCTAATAGTCAATCAACAGACATATTTAGAGCAAAAGCTTTTTACTAGACTAGTGTAGTAAGAACAATAGCTACAAAATATTCCTTACCTCTCCACCCCCATAAACCTGGTATACTTCCTTACAATTACATACATTATTACAAACAAATACATACTGAAGAAAAACTTACATTATGCTGGCAGTCAGGCATACATGAAGGGAACACATGTGGCCAAGAATACTCACACCTTCAGTATCACAGGCTTTCCATTTCTTTTCTCTTGTGCTTCCCTAACGTAATGTTTCTGCTAGGAAAATTCACTGTCCTCATTTAGTTTAAGTGTAAAAGTGACTCTCCATAAAGCCTCAATCCTTCAAGCTTCACCATTCTGTCCAAGGCTTGGCAGGCTTAGCTTTTTAAAGACCTCCAGAAATGAAGTCAGTCTTTTGCCAGCCAATGCCAAGCTTCTTTTCCAATTCAATTAGAGAACTTTTTCATTCTTGGAAAAGAGATAGGATAATAGGGTGTAAAAGGTCTTTGCACTTAATGTGTTAACACCTCATTAACTTTGTTATCTATACTTTAGTTCCTTTGATTAAATCCAATGAACTAGGGGAAAGGGGAAACAAATATCCCTCACCACACATGCTTTCAACAAAGTCAGCCATTGAGAGAGAAACCACATGGTTTGTGTGGTGGGAGATCATGAACCCTAATCTCCTAGATAAAGGAGAGGAACAATCCTGGGCAATGATACTGGAATCTACCCTGTTAGAGAAGAAATGGAGCTCCTGGGTAGCATCAGCTTTGGATTGCCTAGATGGCAACCTCAGGTTTAAGAATTCTGAAACCTAGGCTTTTAGAAAGATAAGGGACATTATGAGAAGGACCAGCCTCTTTTGAAGAGAGAAGAAGAGTGTATACATGGCCCTGAAGCTAGAGAGAGGTACAACAGAGGAATCTAGCTTGTGATACGGAGAAGTGATAGACCTGGACTTTATCCTCTGCTATTATCTTCTATAGGATTATTTAGAGAATGAAGGTCTAAGATAAGAGAGTTACCTGTCTAATATCTCCATACAGATTTCCCTTCTAGGAAAGTCCAAACCTTTGGGATAGTCTAGATCCCTGTAAGGGTCACAAGGTGAAAGTGTAACTGGAATTCATCAGAATATCAGAGGTTTGAATCAGTCAAACTTTATACACAGGGAGACCAAAAGATTCTACTTTTCATATGGAGGAGGAACACACAGGAAAAAAAATCAATCAATTAATTTTTTTTTTTATGCTGAGGCAATTGGGGTTAAGTGACTTGCCCAAGGTAACACTACTAGGAAGTGTTAAGTGTCTGAGACCAGTTAAGTCTGAATTCAGGAACTCCTGACTTCAGGGCTGGTGCTCTATCCACTTCACCACCTAGCTGCCCCATTAATAATCACTTATTAGGGAAGGAAGGAAGCTTTCAGGCACCTATTATATGCCAGGCATTGTATGAAGTACACTTACAAATATGGTTTCATCTGATTGTCACAATAACCCAACGAAGTAAATGATATTTAGCCTCATTTTTACAATCGAAGAAACTGAGGCAAGCAGTGACTTGCCCAAGGTAGCACAATTAATAAGTGCTTGATACTAGATTTTTGAATTAAGTTTTTCTGACTCTATCCATAGAGTTGTTGGTATCAATGGGGTTTGAGGAAAGGTTCTCTTCCTGTATCTTAGAATTTGAAGGGAGCTCCAGGAGCTTCAGAAGAACCTGGAGTGAATGATGTTGTTATTGAGTCATTTCAGCCATACCTGACTTGTTGTGACTCCATTTAGGGTTTTCTTGGCAAAGATACTGGAGTGGTTTGCCATTTCCTTCTCCAGCTCACTTTACAGACAAGGAAATTGAGGCAAACAAAGTTCCCAGGGGACCCACAGCTAGTAAGTGTCTGAGACCAGATTTGAACTCTGATTTGACTCCAGGCTAGCACTCTATCTACTGTGCTTCTAGCTTCAGCTTGGTGACTGAGAGGTTTGGGTTTTCTTTAGTAAAGTGCCATAAATAATATTGATTATAGGGAATTGAGGGAGAGAAATAAAACTAATACAGAGTGAAGTAAGTCAAATGAGGACAGTTATACAAAGATTGGAGCAATGTACACCAAAAGAATAATAAGATGAAGCCCATATTGAATATTATGTAATTGTGATGACCATCCTTGGCCCTGGAGAAGAAAATGAGGAAATACATTTCTCTCCTTTGGTTTGATACTATGAATACAAAATGTTACATAAGTTATCAAATTGAAACACTGAAACAGTCACTGATGTTGAATTGTTTTCCTGAGTTGTTCAGTGGTAGGATAGAACATGCCTTGAAATCAGGAAGCCCTGAATTAAAATCTAGTCCTTCCTTAGACACTTTATCAGTCATGCAACCCTGGTCAATTACTTGACCTCCACTTCCTTAACTGTAAAATGGGGATAATAAAAATGCCAGCTTTCCAGAATAATTGTGATGTTCAAATGAGATAATATTTGTAAAGCATTTAGCATAGTGCCTGTCATATGTTAAGCACTTAAATATGCTTATTCCTTTCCCTATATAAGTATGTATTAAATGTTTTCTAAATTTTGGATGACCTTACTTATGTGCAAAAGATCAGGGACTTGGTTAGACAGAGACAATGACCTTGATCCTTGGACTTAGCTTGATCTCAATTCCTCTTTTTCATATCATACTCTTTCAAATGATGAAGCAGAAGGCATTTTTGGAACTGATAAGATAAGCTTTGGTTGGGCCCAGGTCCTGGTCTAGCTTGCCAGAAGATATGCACTTATAGGAAATTATTTAGATAGCATAGAGCCAAGCTAAAATGTTAAATGTCTATTCAGTAGTCCTATAAATTGCTCATATTTAGATGTTTAAATTTCAACCACCTGGGAGCATATGACACTAGTTTAAAATTATTGCATCCTGTTTTAAGTCTCTGTCAAAAAGCACTTACAAGTCTTAGCATATATCATTTCTTTCATGTGGAAGAAACATACATCTGTCTTGTACCTAATCCTGAGAGTAAACTAAATATCTTTCTATTCCTTCCTTTGGGGACATCCTTAATGTAAACCAAAATGTTAAGTTTTAAGAAATTCTTTCTTTGGACTTTGGGCTTTAGGAAGATGTAAAGAGCTAAAGGCTATGGTGTAGAAGAAAAAAAGAAGAATGAGGAGGAAGAAGACAAGAAAAAGTAGAAGAGGAGGAGGAAGAAGAGGAGGAGGTGAAGGAAGGGGAGGAAGAGGAAGAGGAGAAAGAAGAGAAGGAGGAGGAGGAGAAGAATAAAACAAAAAAGGAGGAAGGAGAAGAGGAGGATGAAGAGCAGAGAAAAAGAAGGAAGTGGTGAAGGAGAAGGAGGAAGAGGAAGAAGGAGGAAAAGAAGAAGAAGAAGATTGGAAAGAGGAAATTGAAAAGAAATTGGAAGAGGAGAACAAGGTCAAGAAGAAGAACAAGAATCAACCTGCTCCTTCTTTTATGTGATCATACTTCTTTCCTCAAGGCTGACTTGGTTCATGTGCTTGGGGTCCAGAGCTGAGACAGAACTATTCCTTTATAGAAAGGGAGACAGTACAGTCCCCTTAGTCACCCTAGGCCCAGCAGAGGCTTTTTATTGTTACATATTTATTCATTCAACAAACTTGTGTGTGTATATGTGTGTGTGTGTGTTGTGTATTAAATAGTGAACTAGACTGAAGATACAAGTTAATCAATCATCAGTACTTAATGGCCATCTGCTATGTACTGGGCACTATACTATACCCTGAAGATACATACTGACTGAATGAATGAAACAGTCTTTGACAGCAAAAACCTTTCTTTTTTTTTTTATTTTAAGCTTTTTATTTGTATAACATATGTATGGGTAGTTCCCCAACCTTGATCTTTACAAAGCTTTCCAATACAAATTTTACCCCCAGTCCCCTCCCCTCCCCTAGATGGCAGGAAGTCCACTACATGTTAATAATGTTGAAATGCTTGAGAAGTTATGCAAGAAAAATCCTATCTACAAGAAAAAAAAAGAATCAGAGAAAGGCAACACAATGCAAGAAAATGTCAATAGAGATCATGAAAATGTTACATTGTGGTCCATATTTCATGTCCCTCTTTCTGGGTGTATATGGTTTTCTTCAGTGAACAACTGGAACTGGTTTGAGACAATTCTTTATTGCAGAGAGCCATGTCCATCAGAATTGATCATCATGTAATACTGTTGTTGCTGTGCATGATGATCTCCTGGTTCTGCTCGTTTCACTCAGCATCAGTTCATGCAAGTCTCTCCAGGCCTCTCTGAAATCGTCCTGCTGGTCGTTTCTTACAGAACAATAATATTCCATGACATTCATATACCATAATTTATTCAGCCACTCTCCAATTGATGGGCATCCCTTCAGTTTTTAGCCACTACAAAAAGGGCTGCCACAAACATTCTTGCACAGGTGGGTCCCTTTCCCTCCTCTAAGATCTCTTTGGGATATAGGCCCAGTAGAAACACTGCTGGGTCAAAGGGTATGCACAGTTTGACAACTTTTTGAGCATAGCTCCAAATTGCTCTCCAGAATGGTTGGATCCGTTCACAGTTCCACCAACAATGTATTAGTGTCCCAGCCCTCCCACATCCCCTCCAACATTCATCGTTATCTTTTCCTGTCATTTTAGCCAATCTGACAGGTGTGTAGTGGTATCTCAGAGTTGTCTTCATTTGCATTTCTCTGATCAATAGTGATTTGGAGCAACTTTTCATATGACTAGAGATGGTTTTAATTTCATCATCTGAAAATTGTCTGTTCATATCCCTTGACCACTTATCTATTGAAGAGTGGCTTGAATTCTTATATATATGAGACAATTCTCTATATATTTTAGAAATGAGGCCTTTATCAGAACCATTAAATGTAAAGATGATTTCCCAATTGGATGCTTCCCTCCTAATCTTGTCTGCATTTGTTTTGTTTGTACAGAAACTTTTTAACTTAATATAGTCAAAATTATCCATCTGGTGTTCAATTAGGAGTTCCAAGTCTTCTTTGGACATAAATTTGTTCCACCTCCACAGGTCTGAGAGATAAACTATATTACGTTCCTCTAACTTGCTTACAAAGTCCCTCTTTATATCTAGATCATGAACCCATTTAGATCTTATCTTGGTATGTGGTGTTAGGTATGGGTCAAGCCCTAATTTCTTCCACACTAGTTTCCAATTTTCCCAGCAGTTTTCAGCAAAAAACTTTCTAACAGAGCAGACAAATGCTTATAAAATATAGACAGTATAAACATAAGCAGTATAAATATAAAGTGAATAAATAAGTATATATACAAAATGGTCAAATACAAGGCATAAACAAGCTAGCAAACAAGCACTTTTTTCTAATCCTAGCCTTCCCTTGGTGTGCAACCTTGGGGGGAAAAAAAAACAAAAAACCTTAATTCAATTCAACAAATACTGTTGGGATCTTCAGACATAGGCCAAAAAAAAATAAAAACCACCCTTGCCCCCTCTGGGCTTTACACTTTGTTTCTTCATTAATTAATCTGTTATAATTTTTAATCATAAATGAAGCTTGAAGGACAGTTAGATGGTACAGTGAATAGGGCACTGGTCCTGGGGTTAGGAGGAGTTGAGTTCAAATCTGGCTTCAGATACTTAACACTAACTTCATGACCTTGGACAAGTCACAACCCCAATTACCTCACAAAAATAAAAGACAAATAAATGCACACTTGAAATTATTAAAGAAACAATCTTATGGGCCCAAGATCATACAGGGATTCAAATTCTGATTGTGTGACACTCAAATGAATAACACTTTCCCTCTCTGACTTTGTTTCCTCACCTATAAAGTGACAATAACAATCTTTGATCTACTTACTCCATAAGATTATTTAATTTAATTCAAGAGCATCTTTCAAAAAAAATCATTTATGATACACAGCAACAACAATTCTATATGATGATCAACTCTGATGGACATGGCTCTCTGCAACAAATAAATGTCTCAAACCAGTTCCAATTGTTCAGTGAAGAAAGTCATATACACCCAGAGAGAGGGATATGAAATGTGGACCACAACATAACATTTTCATGCTCTTTATTGATGTTTGCTTGCAATGTGTTTCCTTTCTCTGATTTTTTTCTTGTAGATAGGATTTTTCTTGCACAACAACTTGTCAAGTATTTTATCATTATTAACATGTAGTGGACTTCCTGCCATCTAGGGGAGGGGAGGGAACTGGGGGTAAAATTTGTAATGGAAAGCTTTGTAAAGATCAATGCTGAGGAACTACCCATACATATGTTATGCAAATAAAAAGCTTTAATAAAAAAAATTTGTACATGAAAAAAAATCATTTATGCTGAGTATTAAAAAATAGAATTAAAAAAAAGAAACTTTGCCTTCAGTGATTTCACAGTCTTCTCAGGTTAAAACCTGTGCACAATAATTCTCTTGAAAGTTTTGGGAATCTAAAACAATAGCATGAATTAAGCTATTATGATTCTTAATGATAAATGAAGCTCATGGGGCAGCTAAATGGTGTAATGGATAGAGCATTGGTCCTGGAGTTAGAAGGACTTGAGTTCAAATATGCCCTCAGACACTTGACACTAGCTGCATGACCTTGGACAACTCACTTAAATGAATCTTGAAAGGATTACAGAAACGTCGATTCTTTATCATTTGTTATTCTTCCTTGGATAATCAGTCTTATTTTCTCAACCTATATGCAACAGAGATAAGGATAAATCTAACAAAAAGTATATAGCCTGAATATGGCACAGAATTAGCTGTCCTGGGATATGTCCTACTCCATCTCTAAGAGAAGCTGTGATTTCCACCCTTGTTGGTAGCAAGAGGAGGGCTGTGGTTAAACACTCCTTTACTTATCTATCTCTAAGCAAGAAATTAAGCTAGAATTATATCTATCTACCCTTCCAGAAATAATGGTAGTCTAGGGGTATGATTCTTTGGGGGTTTGAGATAATTACCATTTTTCCTGATCACTCTCAAGGGGAGGGTAATATTTAGCTTAAACTCAGTTCAGCTCTCTCTCACTAAAAACTCTGGTATTCGAAAGGCAGTCACTGAGAAGTGATAAATATCTTTATCAGAGCAAAAATTAAAATAAGTTATAATATCAATGAATGAGTACACAAAAGTAAATGAGCTTGGAGAAAGTGAGATAATATCTTAGATTAACTAAGGAAAGAAAATTATCCACAGATAGGTAAGTGTTCTTAATTAAGAGGAAGGAAAGAGAATAAGTCTTTTATATAGCACCTACCATGTACCAGGCACTATACTAAGTGCTTTACAAATGTTATCTCATTTGATCCTCTTTATATTTTTAGAATTGCAGGCATTGAAAGTCAAGTGATCCATTGGAGGGGGGTGGCATGTTTCAGCTTTAGTTTTCTAGACTCATAATTTATCATTGTATTAATTGGAGTTCAAGAGTATTTTGAACTTGTATTTTTCTCCATAATATCATTGTTCTCCTAATTCCTCTCACTTAATTTTGCATCAGTTCATAGAAGTCTTCTATTTCTTTTGAAATTTTCTATTTTGTCATTTCCTTATGACACAAGAGTATTCCATTATATTTATATATCATACTTTGTTTAGCTGTTTCCCTTTAAGAAAACAGTCTTTAGTTTCTAGTTTGAGGCTTTCCTGCTATTCCAAAAAGAACTGCTACAAAAAATTTTATACATAGTTTCTTTTCCTCTTTCTTTGATCTGTTTTCAGATAAGACCTAATAGCAGCATATAGTCAAAGATATGTATATGGTATAAACACACACATATATGTGTGTTTATACCATATATATGTGTGTATATATACACAGGTATGCACAAATATTACTGGTATATTTGGAGTGCATATTTGTACTAAAATATTGCTTTCCACCAACAGTGAATGAGTACACAACAGCCCCTCCAACATGTATACTTTTCTTCTCTTGACATCTTTGTCAGTTTGATGAATATAAGGTGAAATCTCAGAATTGTTTCATGTTCATTTATGTAATTATTAATGACAGAGTATTTTTCATATGGTTGTTGATAGCTTGAATTGCTTCTTTTGAAAACTACTTGTTTATATTTTATAATCATTCATTTATTGGGGAATGAGTTTTACCTTTATTGATATGAATTAGTTCCTTATAAATTTTGAATATGAAACTTTAATTAGAGAAATTTGCTGCAACATTATCTTTCCTATTTACTTATTTCCCTATTAATTTTAGCTATGTTAGACTTGTTTTGGAAAAAAAAAATTAAATTTTACATAATCAAAATTATTCATTTTGTTTTGTATAATCTACTTTATCTCCTGTTTAATCATATATGCTTCTACTCTCCATGGATTTAAAAAGTAATTTCTTCCCATAATTTGCTTATGATATGACTTTTTATGTCTAATATCCATTGGAATATAGGATGTGAGATGCTGATCTAAACTTAATTTCTGCCAGATGACTGTTCAGATTTCTACCATTTTTTGAATCCTTTCCTTAGTAACTGGAGTTTGAGGGCTAATAAAATACTGTGCTACTCTGTTTACTTGATTTTGTATAGTGTATACCTAATCTGTTCCACTGATAAACCTATCTAGTTTTTAACCAGTACTAAATAATTTTGATGATTATTGTATAGTTTGAGATTTGGTACCATGAGACTCTTCTCCTCTCCACCCTCCTTCCCCCCACAATTATTACCACTGAAATTCTTGACAATTTCTTCCTTTAGATAAATTGTGTGAGGGTTTTGTCCTGGCTCTATAAAAGATTCTTTTGTAAGTAAGTCAATCAATCACCAAATTTTTAAAATTTTTTTTGAAAAAATAATAGCTTTTTACTTTCAAAATACATGCAAAGATAGTTTTCAATACTCACCCTTGCAAAAGACTGTGTTCTAAGTTTTTCTCCCTCCCTTCCCCTCACCTCCCCCCCCAGACAGCAAACAATCCAATGTATGTTAAACATATGCAATTCTTCTACACATATTTCTATTTCTACATTTATCATGCTGCACAAGAAAAATCAGTTCAAAAGAGGAAAAAGTGAGAAAGAACAAAAAAAAACAAAAAACAAAACAAAACAACAACAACAAAAAAACAAGCAAACAACAATCAAAAAGATGCAAATACTATATTGTGATTCACATTCAGTCCCCCAGTCTTCTTTCTGGATGGAGATGGCTCTCTCCTTCACAAGTCCATTGGAATTGGCTTGAATTACTTCGTTGTTGAAAACATCCAAATCCATCAGATCAACAAATATTTCTTAAGCACCTAATATGTGCCAGATCTGTATAAAGCACTGGGCTTACAAAGAAAGATGGAAGACAAGAGTCTGGTATCTTTTTTTCTACTTTATTTTTAACATTAATTTTAATAGCTTTAAATATTTTCTTCAAATACATGCAAAGCTAGTTTTCAACATTCATCTTTGCAAAACCTTGTACTCCAAATTTTTCTCCTTTCTTCCCCAAGCCCCCTCCCACAAACAGCAACTAATCCAATACAGGTTTAACATGTGCAATTCCACATATATTTCCGTATTTGTCATGCTACACAAAAATCAGATCAAAAGGTAAAAGAAAGAAAAAAAATATATGAGGGAAAAGACCCGAAGCAACAACAACAACAAAAAAAAACAACAGAAAAAGAGGTGAAAATGTTATTCTTTTATCCATAATCAATCTCCATTGTTCTCTCTCTGGATATGAATAACTCTTTCTATCACATATTTATTGTAATTGATTTGAGTCACCTCATTATTGAAAAGATCCACGTCCATCACGGTTGATCATCACATAATCTTGTTACTGTGTACAATGTTCTCTTGGTTCTACTCACTTCACTTAGCATCAGTTCATGCAAGTTTTTCCAAGCTTTTCTGAAACCAATCTGCTCATCATTTCAACAATATTCTATTACATTCATATAGCAAGGGAAAGGGAAAGGGAGAGGGCGAGAGGGAGAGAAGGAGGAATATGATGAAAGAAGAGAAGAGAAGAAAAGACAAGATGAGGGAAGACAAAAGAAAGAAAGAGAAGGGAAGGGGAAGGCAGAAATGAGTAGATGAAGAAAAATGAATGGGAGGAGAGAATGAGAGGATCTTTTTTATTATTATTATTAAAAGCTTTTTATTTACAAAACATATGAGTGATTTTTCTACATTGATCTTTGCAATACTTTTTTGTTCCAAGCTTTTCCCCTCCTTCCCCCCACCCCCACTCCTAGATGACAGGTAATATAATACATGCTAAATATGATAAATTATATGACAAATCCAATATATATATATAATATATACACATATCTGTACAGTTATTTTACCGCACAAGAAACATCAGATCTAGAAAGAGAGGGGGGAAAAAACCAACCTTAGAAGGAAAACAAAATGCAGGGAAATATTCACAGAAAGTATTAAAATGCTGTGTTATGGTTCACACTCAGTTCCCTCAGGCCTCTCGCTGGATGTATATGACTATCTTCATCGCTGAACAATAGGAACTGGTTTGAATCACATCATTGTTGAAGAGAACCGTGTCCATCAGAATTGATCATGATATAGTCTTGTTGCTGTGTATAATGTTCTCCTGGTTCTGCTGATTTCACTCAGCATCAGTTCATGCAAGTCTCTCCAGGCCTCTCTGAAATCATCCTGCTGATCATTTCTCACAGAACAATAATATTCCATAACATTCATATGCCATAACTTATTCAGCCATTGTCCAATTGATGGGCATCCATTTATTATTATTTTATTATTCCTGCCATGAATGAATTTACATTCTAATAGGAGACACATAAATGATTCATAAATGGGGACATATAATAAAATATAAATGTAACAGAACATAAAAAGTAGCTGAAAAGGTATGTTTTGAGGGAGGGCAGTGCTGAGGGAATGATGATGAAGTCTGGAGTATGAAGAAAAAAGAAAAGCTCATTGGATTTAGTTTAAAAAGAAGGTTGAAAACTTTTTTAGTAGAGTGTCAGAAGCCCCATTATGAGATTAAAAAGTGAAGTTGCTGAGCTAGTGTGTTGTGAAACTAAAATGAAGTAATGAATATAAAGCCCTTTATAAACCTTAAAGCCCTATATATAAAAATACCAATTATTGTTGACGTTGTTACGCCATTTTCAGGCCTCCAGTATGGTGATTACTGCTTTATGCCTTGAGCCTTCTATTATACTCCTGCTGAGAATATCCTCTTTCACCTAGTCCAAAAAAACAAAAACAAAAACAAAAACAAAAACAAACAAACAAACAAACAAAAAACACCTAAGTAAATAAATCAGGGAGGGGAAGACCCTTAGGCTTTCTGGCCGAAGCAGAAAAGATTGCTATTTGCATTCAATCTGAATCAATCAGGACCCAAATAATGACCAAATGGGGCTTGCCTACAATCTATTGGTGGTGGCCAATGAGAATCAGATTGGTTTTGGTTTAAGGCATGGTCTTTAAGAAAGAAATCTAGCCAGTAAACCCCAAGATATGTTGGAAGAGTTCAGAGGTGCAAAAGAGGAAAAATGCTTTTAAGAGCATCTGTAGGTAAGGGTATGTTACCCTATATGAAAAGAGGAGAAAAGGGAAGGAGGGAAAGAAGGAAGAAGGGGAAAAGGGAAAGAAGGAAGAAGGAAAGAAAGAACAAAGGAAGGAAAGAACGAAGGAAGAAAAGGAGGGAGGGAAGAAAGATCGAGGAAAAAAAGAAGGAAGGAGTCTTCCAACTGATCAACTCCAATTTGTAGGCTTTACTCACAGAAGTTGTTGTTTTTCCTTCATTCTCAAATAGGACTATAATATCAGGGAGGTAATGTCAAGACATGCAAGTGAATTGGATTTAAGTGAAGTCTGTGCAAGTTCATCTGCTTCACTTTCCCTTTCAGAGCCTTCTGGGTCCAATGGAAAGATATAGATCAAGGTGACTAGAGATGACCTTGGATGCAATAGAAGACCTTGAGCTTTTTAAGCTAAGGTGTATAACAGGTCTCAATTTGACTGAGGCTGCACCCATTTAGTGATTAAGGCTAGGTAACAGTTGAGACAAATAATTTACCCTTTCATCAAGTCCAAAAACAAAACAAAAGCAAAAACAAAATAACCCCCCAACAATCTAAAACAATCTTGATCTATATCTTGCCACTGGATCCAGATGACTCTGGAGGGGAAAATGAGGCAGGTGACTTTGCACAGTCCTCCCTCACTTAAAATCCAATTCATTTTCATGTCATAGCTTCTCCTCCCTGATGTCATGGTCCTTTTCGAGAATGAAGAACAAACAACAACAACACATTTGTAGAGGAAAACAGAGGTGTGCTAGTAAATGTCTAATAACCACGATTTCCAGGAGGGAAAATATATGCACAGATGGTTGTTTTTTTTTTTTAGTTTAATTTGCATTATTAACACTTAAATCTAGGCAATCAACAAATAAACCAAACCATGATTTGCAACTTTTGTGGATTTCTGATATGTAAATGCTCACATTGAAAATTAAACAAGAGCTCTAGTAGGATTGGCTCCAGCACACCCATGGTGGTAAGGCAGTAGAGGCCGAAGGTCTTGATATGGATGACTTCTAAGAGTTTGATAATGAAATGGAGGAGAAATAGCAGATTGAGAAAATGACAGGATCAAATGAGATGGATTTTTTGTTTGTTTTTAAGAATAGAGTATACCTCATATATTCTATTTGCCAATATTTTAACATAATTAACATGTAGTGGATATCCTGCCATCTTGGGGAGGGGTGGGGAGTTGGGGGGAAAAATTTGTAACGGAAAGCTATGTAAGGGTTATTGTTGAAGAATTACCCACACATATGTTATGCAAATAAAAAAAAAAGAATAGAGTATACCTGAGGGTGTTTTTAAGTACTAATAAAGAACTGATAGCACTTCACTCCTGTGGTTTAAGGTAGAGAGACCTCAAACCTAAGTCTTGTATAAAATATAGTCCCAACACTGCATTTCCATGTTCCCCCTAGATAATTGCGAGTAATAGTCTTGGAAACATGTTTCTCATCCACTTTGTTTTTCTAATGTGGATGCTAAAATCAACTTCTTTCCCATTACTCTGAATTTTACTGAGGAGGCTTTGTATTTATCAGAGTATCTCATAGGATTTAAAGCTAGAAAGAAACTTAGAAATCATTTAGTCTAACTACTTCCTTTTATAGAAGAACAAGGGAGACCCTAAGAGGATAAATGATTTGACACAATGACAGAGCTGGGATTTGAATTTATAGGTTTTCTTATTCTTATAACAAAGTGCCTCTGTCACATAGCTGCTCAGGAGTTCCATGGAATTAACATGTTATCTTTGAATAGGAACATTTTCTCATAAACAGATATCCTTTTTAGCTTAGTACCCTTTTTAAAAAAAAATGTGAAATTTTCAGGATTACTCAAAGAAAAGCAAAATATTTTACCTATTTAGAGTCATATCTTTTAGAATAGTGGAAACATCCCCTTAGTTTAAAAGCTTAGAAAAATTAACTTTTGAAATCCATCCAAAGAAAAACATAGATATAGCTTTTGTATTATCTTAATTCATTTGATTTGCCTGTGGGAAGGGTAGAATTATGACAGGAAGCCTCCAGTGTCCAATAAGGCATTGGACTTAGCACCAGGAAGCCAGAATTCAAATCATAATGCTACTAAGAACTAGTGGCATGCTCTTAAACAAAGCACTTCCCCTCTCTTGACCTCAGTTTCCTCATCTTAAAAAATAAAGGGTTAGAATGATCTCTACAGGTGCCTTTCAGCTCTAATAATGAGGTGTCCCAAAAGTCTCAGTACAATTTTTATGTTTTTAAAGACTTTTTTGAGCTATACTATAGTTCATGATTTATGAAATAGATAAGTACAAAAAATTTTAAATGAAAATATAGTTTGAGTTTAATACTCTAGGCTGCTAAAGCTTGCTACTCTATCATAATGCAAAGTCCCTGGGAATACAACATATTGAGCTTTATCTGTTGTTACCATCATAGTGTGTATTACCTTAGCACATCCTTTTCAACATAGTTAAGGCTATCATTGTTAAGCCAGAAGGTTGGAAGTTATCTTGTGAAAGAAAGGACTGCATAGGGTTGCCTCAATAGGTGGGGTTTAATTATTCAGGATTGAGGACACAAGGCACTGATCACTGAGTGGGAGGGAATTAGATTTAGGAAAGGTGAGACACAGAGATGGAAATTATGATCAGGTAAAGAAATTTCATAGTTTTGGGTCATGGAGGTGGTACTGGTGAGTGATGGTGAGATCAAAGATATGACTAGCCCTATGTATGATTGGGGTGGAGGGATAGTGGACTGGGTATTAGATTTGGAATCTAGAGACATGAGTTTAAATCTTAGCTCATATTTTGACTAATCCTGTGTTCTTAGTCTCTGGATTTTAGTTTCCTCATTAGCATTTTCATCATCTACCTCACAAGGAGTTTTGAGGTATAAAATAAAAGAGTATATGTGAAGAGCTTTAGAAATGCTAGTTATTATTATATGGCTGACTGAGAAGGGGATCTGGAGAAGGCTTGATAGCCCAAGCACTAAGGAAACTGGGCAAGAGTAGTTCTCTTCAATTTTAGAGACATTGTCCTTCCTGAGGTATTCAAGAGAACTAGGAGGTAGAAGAGGAGGAAGGAAAGGATCCTTAATATCAAAAAAATTCTTTCTCAGGGGAGGGAGAGAAAGCAAAGGACTAGAATTAGTCCCCTCCCTCCTTGTAAAAGCAGTAATTCATATTTCTACCTCACCTACCATTTATCATGAGCTATGTCAGGCAAATGCTATATTTTCCCTTTTAAAAAGGTTGAAAGAAACCGAGTGACTACTAAATGCTGCACATTTAGTGGGGGGCCAATTCAGAATTTAGGTCTTCTAGTTTGAGGTTCTTTGCCCCTTTCATAACACTACTCTGCTTCCTGTCTCTCCTCTGATTTCAGTTACCCTCCACCCACCAGTGGGTGCTATCCCACTTAATAGCAGCTAGAGAGGCTAAAGCACTCAGCCTACAGAGGACCAGAGTTGCAGTCTAACTCTTAGTACCTGTATGACAAGTCACCTAGGCCTTTATTTTCTCATTTGTAAAAGGAAGGGGTTGGAGTAGCTAGCTATTAAGGTACCCTCTTAATTCTAACTTTAGGGTCCTTAATAATCAATATTTGTGTTGGGGATGGACTCAAGTTAAGAGCTGCTGGAGTAAATAAAAGCTACCTTGGAGAAGAAGATGGATAGGGGTGGACAGGAAGCTTGACTTTTGGCCTCTTCCTGGCTGGAACTATGGTCCCCATCATTCCCTAGGGAGCCAGCAGCAGCAGCTGGCATCCAGCTGTGGCAGCCCAGTCACCCGCCTGTCTAAGACAGGAAGCAAGGAAACGATCTACATGCAGGCCAGACACTAGAGTGGGGGTGGGGAAGCAGACTGCTGATGGAGGCTGAGGGCCAGGGCTTTTGGTCTGGAGTACAGCCAAGGCATGTGGGTAGTATGCCAGGATGGGGGCTACCACCACAACCACACTGCCGGGGTGGGAGATGGTGAGAGGAGCCCAGAACTGGGAGTATTGATTTGTAGAGGGGCGGGGAGACCCTCTAGTTCTGTGGAGCTGTTTACTCCAGAGACAAGGCAGCTGCAGCCTGGCAGCTTTTCTAGGGGAACAAGGAACTCCTGGTTTTGTGGAAGGAGCCTGGACTGAGACTCAGAAGATTGATTCGAATTCTAACTCTGTCGTTTAAGTTTTATGTGACTTTGATCAAGTAACTTAGTGTCTCTTTCCTCAATAAAATTTAGAGGCCAAACTGTATCATCCTTTAGGTTCCTTTCAGTTCTATGAAACTTTGACTTCTGTTCTTAGGGTTCCTCTGCCAATCTGGTTCTCTAGAGTCACCTACAGCCTCAAACTAATTGTCTCAAGATAATTTTATCCTTAGTATTATTATTTGGCGTCAGCCAAATTTTATTGATTTCTATTGTTGCTATATTGCCTTCATATCCAAATTTATCATTTCACCTTCCCTATTCAGAGAGCCAACTCTTGTACAAATTTTTTTTAAAGAAAGATTTTGTTTAAAGGGCAGAAGAACTAAACAACACAGTGACTGACTTTAATGGATGGGGGCTCACCATGGACCCCCACTTCTCCATTTCTTTTTTCAGGCTAATTTGGTCATGATAACTAGACAATGTTAAGTCAGTATTATTATTTGCAGAGGACAAATCTTGCCTTCTTACAATCCACCTTTTACTTTTTATATTCAGTTCCTTTCTTTCTAAGGTAGTTCTTTAGAGACATGAAGAAGGCCTGGGAGGATCCACAGATGAAGTGGCAGGATTAAGAGAGAAGAGACTATGTTAAAGTCTATGTTAAAACATGAAGAAAAATATATTACCTTTAGGGGCATAAAATCTCTCTATAGAGGAGTAAAGGGAAACTGAGGTTCAGAGCAGGCCAGTGGTCTTCCTAGGGTTACCTAGTGAATGAATGACAGAGCTTAAGAGGATACCCTACAGATATCTTGTCTCTCAGTCCAGAATCCTGAACAAAAATGATTCTCCTACCTATCTACAAGTTGACTGGTCAAAAGTCAATAGGACCTTTAAAACTCTCCCAACTGTAGGGTTTCTTTCAATAAGAATTTATTGAACATCTACTATGCACAGTATGCTATTCCAAGAATAAAGAAGTATAAGATATAGTCCCTATCTATAATTAGATACTATTTAAGATCATATGCAGTCCTATATTCTGCGGCCTTACAACCTACCTTCTTTCCATCTCTGGCTAACATGTAATTCCTTCATTTGGTGTGTGTATTGGGGAAATTGATCTGGTATTTGAACACCAGAGTGCGTCCTGCCTTGTCTGCTTCCACCAACTATATCAGCTTTCCCATCCTAGAGTTGCAGCTAGGAAAAGTGCAGGAACAGAATAAAGGGTCAGTGGAGAATGGGACCAAAGGGTCCAGGTATCTTCTGGTAGAACTGTTGATAATGTATGACTGACAGATTGGTAGTCTTGGCCATCCATCCCAACCAAACTAATCACGTGTATCTGTAGGAAGTCCAAAGTTGGAGTACAAGGAGAATAGGATGCCTCTAGGATGGTATTAAAAAAGACCCTCCCTCCAGTTACTGTTCTCTGTCCTTTCTTAGATAATTTTGTACTTATCTGGTACCCAGTGGTCATTTGGGGTGTCCAGAAAAGACTAGCATCTCTGGTGTGAAGGCTTGCCAAGTCCTTTTCAGGGGTGCTCATGCATATTTGGTGTTCACCTGTTATTAAACTTTCACCTATGACTCCAAGAAGTTATAGCATGAGCAGTGGTAAAGTAAAGCCTAGTAAAGGCTAAATGAGGTTAAGGGTAACCAATCAAATTCATCAATGAGCTAGGAGAATGTCTATTCCAAGCATAGGAAAACTTCAGCTGATGGAATGGGCAGATCAGAACAATTTGTTCTAATGGCTATAAGATGGCTAAAGCATGTACTATGGAGCAATTAGAGCTTGGTCAGGCATTGGAGATGCCAACATCATTCACTGCATCCCAGGCCATTGTCAGTCATCTAGACTTTTGTCTTTCCACTGGACTTCAATGACTGGAAGAGAGAATGAGACTGACCACTTCTTGAAACTCTACCTCACTTAAATCCAATTCATATGAGAGTCAAGACATATTATAATTAATCATTTCTGTGTAGGTTATATATATCCAATTCACCCTACCCTCCACCTGTGCACACACACTAGAATATTCAAAGAATATGATATTTTGAAGACAAAGACTGATTCTTCTTCTTTTTTTTTTTTTTGTCTTTGTATTTTCAATACAGTGTTCAGTACATCTTTGTTGAACTGAACTGAATTAAAGACCTGGAGATTCCTGTCTAGTCAACAAGAAAAGCTGGTGGGAAAGACTGGGTCTTCCTGACAACATTAGCAGCAGCCCTATCTAATACACATACACTTTCACACACATCCCTGAGGCAGAATGATGCTTTGTAGTGAGCTTCACCTTTGGAATGAAAGAGCACCAGGCCAGAAGGCAATAGGTCTAGTTTCTTGGCTTGGCTCAGAATATAACCTCCACAGTACACTTCCTCTCCCTGGATTTCAAATTCTTGCCTTGTAAAAATAAGAGTGGGTGGGGCTGGATTAGATTTGAGTTCTTAAACTTTTTCCTGTCATGGACCCCTTTGGCAGATTGGTTAAATCCATGAATCCCTTCTTAGAAAAAATGTTTTTAAATGCATAAAAAAAATGCACAGGATTACAAAGAAAACTAATTATATTGAAATCATTTATCAACAAATTAAAAAAAAAGTTCATAGTTCCAGATTAAGAACCCCTGAACTAGATAGTTTTTTAAACCTTCATTTCAAACCTGAAAGTCTGAGGTTTTAGCTAAATTCCAGGGGGAGAATGATTGCTGGAGGGAAGAGGAGAGATAAAGGCAAAACCTCAAAATGTGATTTCTGTTTACCCAGGCCAATAGACCCTTATTCATAGCCCTGAGGTCAACAAAGCTGGGAGAGTTCAAGTCCTGGTGCAGTCAGGAGAGCAGAAAAATGTCAGTCCTGGGGCTGTAAGAAAGAATTATAGAATATTGTAATTGGAAAGGATCCCAGAAGTCATTTAGCCAAAGACTTTTATTTTACAGGTGAGTAAACTGAGGTTCAGAAAGGGGAAGTTACTTGCCTAAAACTAAAAATCTGTTAAGTAACTCTTGGGGAAAGGGCATCTCTGTTAAGGGAAATGGCAGGGGAAAGACACCTCTAAGGAAGAGGAGGTGTGTGTGTGTGTGTGTGTGTGTGTGTGTGTGTGTGTGTGTGTGTG
>JAJPUD010005536.1:58326-130049 GCA_023553655.1 Myrmecobius fasciatus | reverse complement strand
TGTGTGTGTGTGTGTGTGTGTGTGTGTGTGTGTGTGTGTGTGTGTGTTGGAGAGGAAACTAATACGTCCTGCAGTATTCAGCCAGAGAGTCTTTTGAAGAGAGGAGGGGCAGAGGGCACAGCACATGTGTCCCAGGTAAGCCGGCAGGAATGCGCTAGCAGCCGAGCCCGGCGCGGCTGGGCCTCCCAGGTGACTCAGACACTGCCAGGAAGCCCAAGATCCGCCCCCCTTCCCCAGGCTCTCCAGTCAGAGCAGCCTTCTCTTGCCGGCCGGCTGGGTCCTAGGGCGCGGGGTCAGGGGCCACGCTTGCCCCGGCCGCCCACAGCCCAGGCACTGCCTGGTCTCGGGGCGGGACTCCCTTTCTTCCCTGTCCCCCGGACTCATTCCCGCTTTGCTCTCAAGACACTGGAGCCATCCAGGCCATTTCGCTGGGGCCGCGTCCCTCCGGACAGATTGAGAAAGAGCTCCAGGCGGTGACATAGCTGCCAACGAAACGGCTGTAGAAGATCTTCAAGCGCCGTAAGTAGCCAGGCTTCCCCAATGACCCTGGGAGGGAGAAACTCAGCCGGGCACCAGCATGAGTCAGGGGCAGTCCCAGGGAGAAACTCCAGAATTCTTTTGCCCATCTCGGACTGCCGAGTCTAACTAGAATTCTCCAAAGTTCGGTGAGCGATTCTAGGCGTCTACTCAGTAGTAATTAAGTAAGCTGGGTAGTCTGGAAGTCTGGGGGAGTAGGCTACGGTAATTAAGTACACGAGGTGCTGGGCTGAAGGAAGACCTGATTCCACCCCTCCCCCAATCCTCTGTGGGTTGGATGCTCCAGACGGTCACCCTATAGTGACAGGACGCCTCCGTCTGCCAACCAACCCAGCAGGAATAGCTTCCTCGGTCCCAGAATGGGGAGTGTCCCTATCCTCCACATACACTCCTCCCAGTAGGTGCGGACTGTCACACTGACCCAGAGTCAGTTCTCTTCTCAGATTAACCCAGACCTACGGGCACTGATGCTCCTCTTTGCCACCTCACCAAACACTCTTTTCCCCTCCTCCCCCTCCCCACCCAAGGCTCCCCAGAAGGGGATTGGTTCAACTCACAATTCCAGATGTGCTCCACCACTGGCCCCTTCTTGAGCTAGATCACTTCATTCCAAAAAAGGTCCCTCTTACTCCTCTCCTAACCCTAATCCAATCTTCTGGTCCCCTCCTCCCCACCTTCCCCGTTTAAGGTCTCTCTCCCACTCCCCTGGCAACTTTGTCTTCAGAAAAATTCTGCGCCGTTTAACCAGACTAAACTCCTGAGTCTCCCTCTACTTCTCCCTCATGCCCCCTTCCTTTTTAAGAAACATTTTGTTGCTGATTCCATTGGTGACTGACCTAAGTACCAATGTAGCAGACATCCATCCCCCCCCCCCCATCTCCCCTAATCAGTGCGTATAGCTTATCTCCTTTTAGAGGCCTTGGAGGGAAAGGGGCGTGTGGTAGAGTATGTGAGTGTTAAGGATTGGTGAGAGAGGAGAGAGTGTGCCACATTGAAGAATTTCCCTCTGTCTTGATGAAGTTTTGCAGTCCAACTCCATAATTGCTGCCGCCAGCCTCTTTCTCTTTTCCCCTTCCCCTCTCCCCGCCCTCAATGCCAAACCTCTGAGCATCCTTTCCAGGGTTGGAAGAGGATTCGAGTACGGTGTTTCAGGAAACTGATTTCAAACACTAAACCTGCAATAGCTTAAATTTCCCCTCCCCCCATTACATAGTCAAGATTGTCTAGCAGCCTGGACAAATGCCCCATAGAGAGAAGTCCAAAGTCACTCTTTCTCTTTAGGTGGCTTTTTCTCCCCCCCCCCCCCACTTTCATTATCTCCTCCTTCTCCCCTTCCCTTCCTCTCTCCCAACTTTTTCTTTGCAAACTTTAGTGAAGTGGGGGAAGGGGAAGCGACCAACCCCCTCCTCCATCCGGGCTCAGCTCCCAGACTCGGTGGTGGACTGGTGTGTGTTGGAGTGGAGGGAGAGAAGGAAGGGGGGCGGGGGCCCCTCTCTCCGAAGCGCGGAGGAAACGGACCTAGTGGAGCTTCCTGTGGGAGCCCGGGGCACCGCCGGGCCGCGGCCGGCCCAGTGCACAGACGTGTCCGGTCCCAGACCCGTGGAAGAGAGTGGAGGGAGGGGAGCCGAACCGGGGCTCTGGAGGGAAATCGTCCCAAGAAAGCCAGCAAGGCAAGTGGGGGAAAGGAACATAGAAAGAGGAGATGTGAGGGGTAGGTGGCAGAAGAGAGGAAGAGAGAGAAGAGGGAGAAGGAAAGAGAAAAGGGGGAGAGAGAGAGAGAGAGAGAGAGAGAGAGAGAGAGAGAGAGAGGGAGAGAGAGAGAGAGAGAGAGAGAGAGAGAGAGAGAGAGAGAGAGAGAGAGAGAGAGAGGGAGAGAGAGAGAGAGAGAGAGAGAGAGAGAGAGAGAGATGGGGCAAGAGGAAGGGGAGAAAGGAGAGAGGAGAGAGCAATGAAAAAAGGAGGTGAAATTAGAAAGGAAAGGAGGGAGAAAAGAAAGAAGTAAGAGGAAAGAAGGGAGGAAGGGAAAGAGGGAAGAGGAGAAGGAGTGAAAGTGGACGAGAAGAAAGAAGGCTGCCCAAACGCCTGGGAAGGGAGTAGAGTTGGGGGTCCATGGACAGGACGTCCTCAGTCTGACATTGGTCTTTTGAGATATCCACACAGAGTTTATGAAGTATAGTAAGTTTGCCACTGACTCGGGGGCCACAGGGAAAGGAGGGAGGAGGGGATGGCTGTCTTCGAACCACGTCCCGCCCCTCGGGTATGTTGTGCTTCCCCCCACCCAACTCCCGCCTCCTCCTCCTCTCCCGCCCCAAGTGGCTGGTTGGCTCTGTGGGGGCAGCGGGGGTAAAACGAGGGGAGAGCAGGGGTCGGATGGGACGCCCTCTTTCCCCCGCCCCCTGCTCCAACTCGGTCTTCTGCAGGTCCCGGGCAGATGTCCCAGGTGAACGGCTCGCTCTCTCGACACCACGACGCACCCCATGGAGACCCCAGACTGGGTCGGCCCCCCAGTCCGGTCTTGGACTCAGGCTCAGGTAGGCATGAGGAGGGAAGAAGCACGAGAAGAAAATGAAGCTGTGGGGGTGAAGCAGGCGTTCAGGAGGGGGGTAGCTCAGGAAAAGTGGGTTAGGGTGGGGCTCCTTGGAGACTAGGGACCAGGGTCTGGAGGAGCTTGAAGGGGCTGAAGATCGAGGAGCTTGCGTTTCAGAGTGAGAGGGAAGTGTGGAAAGGGATAATTAGAAACCTGGCTGGACGGCAAGGACTTCCTACTGACTGTTCACTTTGCTGGGAAACCGTGGATTCTGCAAGAGGTGACTGGAATCCGGGGAGAATCCCAAGAGGGCAGGGGTCCGGCAGCACTAGGTTCTCTCCATCTCTCCCGCGCTCTCCCGCCCCTCCTCCTCCTCCCAAATGCACACACTTGTCCAAAAGAAAGAGATAAAACCTTTCTTTGTGCCTTGTCTGTTTCTGTCTCTGTCTCTGTCTGCCCTGCGTCTCTCTCTCGGTTTTCGTCCCCAAGGTGCCTGTCCAGTGTAAACACCTTGGGGTGTGTGTATGTCTGAGTCTCTGGCTCTCCCTTCCCCTCCCCCGCCCCGCTAGAGTCGAGCTATTCCCGAAAACTTTTGTCTGCTCTCGCTGCTTCGCCTCCCCGAAGCAGCAGCCGCCGCGACTGCGGCAGCAGTTAGCCGCTCCAGGACCCCGCCCCCTCGCCTTCACCCTCACTCTTGCTTCCCTGCTGTGTGTCTTCCCTCTCGCCTCCCCCAATCCGGGCCACAACCCACCATTCCCTTACCTCGATTGCACCTCTCCTAGTCTACAAACAACCCTTCCTTACTGGGTCCTCACTTCTGGCTCCCTTTCTGAACGGATACTTTGCAAAGTAAGGACATTCCTTGTCCCACAGACCTTGTGACCTGCTGCCCCACTTCTAAGTGACCCACAGGAAAGGAGGGCAGAAACAAGGAACAGTGGGCAGGAGGACTGATTCCTCAGTGGGACTTTTTCAACATGCTCGAAAAAGCACTTTTTGAGTGGAGGATAAGAAAGAGATATATACCTAATTTTTTCTTTCAAAGCTTTTATTCCCATTTCCCTTACTCCTTCCCCCCTTCTATGAAGGAATCCTCCTCATGCCCTTCCTTCCTCTGCATCACTTTAATAATTCTCTCCTTTCCTTTCTCTTCAATAAAGTGGCACCTGGGGATTTTGTGACCAGGGATCTAGGCTTGGCAGTGATAGTACTTAGAGATGTATCCTTGGACATACATCTATATCTGGGTTTTCTCATGTGTGAAATGAGGCAGTTTAGGAGGAAGCTTAGTGTAGTGAGTGGAAAGAGACCTGGATTTAGCATCATGAAATCTGAACTCAAATCCTGTCTGTTAACCTGTGTGATTTTTGATTGGTTTCTACTTTTTCCATTTATAAAAATAAGGGGAATTGAACTGTTTGATCTTGAAAATTTCTTCCAGCTCAAAGTCCTGTGACCTTGTGACTTGACTATTTCTAGAGTCCCTGTTTTGTGATTTTCTACCTCTCTCTGGGTCCTCAGATCTGAGCCTCTAATATCTGGAGTCAGGTAATCTGGAAGACAAACATTTGAAGAATTGAATCTCATCAGTCTGGAGAAGAGAAAGATGAAGAGTATTTTAGTTCTAGACTCCCATGTTGGGAAGAATTCCTACTCAGAAGACTGGCACCAGCTGTCCTCCTCTCATGTCTTTCTCCCTTCCCCTCATCTTGTTCTTTTTTCTCTTTGGTTCCCTTCTTTCCTTCTGTTTTCCTTTTCCTAGCAACCTATCACTTTCCCTTTCTCCCTTCTTTTACTCTCATGTCCTCTTCCCCTTTCATCTATCTCTCCATGCTCTCTGACCACCCCTTCTCCCTCCCCCACCTCTGATGTGAACTGCATTCTCTACTTACTTGGTGGCAGGAAGAAGAGGGAGCTGGCTGGCTAGGGGCCAGGGGACCTGAGTTAACCATCCCCAGAGTTAGACCTCCAGTTGCAACCTGAAGCACTCAGACCACAGGCCTCCCCTTCACCCCACCTTCCTCTTCCCCATAACCAAATATGCCCCCTCCCCAAGCCCCAGATGGACTCAGACAATGCTGCTTTCATAGCACAAGGGCTGGCTTTGCTGATGCCTGCCCAAGCCTTGGGAGAACGAGCAAGCTGCCCAGGAAGCCCAAACCGCAGGAGGCCCAGCCAAAACCCCACAGACGCCTGAATCCTGGACCAGAATCCCCACGCCCAAGAGGGCTGACAAAACACTGGTCCCAACATTTTGGTTCCCCGGGGTTCACCCCAAGCTCACCCCTGAATCATCCAGAAAATCAAAATCCCAAGTCCTCTTTCCCCCCACCCCTTAAAGGCTCCTTTTTTCTTACTCTGAAATCAACTTAGTGCTGTAAGAGCAGTGAGAAAGACTCAGGACTTCTCCATAATTTGTTTGGGGGAAGGTGGCAGGTTTCCATTCTTAGGGTGGGTAATCTCTAGCGTGTTCTAAGGACACACTCCAAGTGGTCAAGGTGGACATAGGAGGGAGGAAGTAGAGAGGACAGAGAAACTAGAATCATGAGGAGCTAACATCCATTCTACTAGCTTGTGACCCAGATCTCCAGATGCAAAAGGTGAGATGAAAAGGATTTGAGCCTTAAACCTGGCTGGGCCATTAAACACAGATCATCTTAAGAATTGTCTTAAACCACTATAACTCCACAGTAACTGTATCCAAGCAGAAAGCCAAGTTACAATGTCAAACTCCAATTATATTTCATCTGACTCTTTTTAGGGTGTTAAATCCTTTTTAGAGTTAGCCTACCAGTCTATGGCATAATTCCCTCTCAACTCCTTTTTTGGGGGGGTTAGTTCACTTTCTAACATCAATTGGGATCCTAAACTCCTTTTAGAATGCCTTGTAATCCCCCACTTGCCATACCTAATTGGCATCTCCACTAGGGAACTTGTATTTCCCTTATTAATTGTTAAAACCCCTTTTACTTGCTAAAAACTTTTATGGAGCTAGCCTACTATTTGTGGTGTAATAAATCTTTGCTTATCAATTTGGAGGGGAAAAATAACTGGTCATATGGGATCATTGGGCACCATTGGGATTCCCCATAAGGTTAGGCCTTCTTGGGGTTATCCCAGAGCTTTGACTCTGCTCAGTAGGTATTTGTAATCTTCAACTTTGGTCTATTTCTTCACCATTGGTGCTCTCACACCAATTCTACCTTCACTTAATTCCTACAGAAGAGCACAGTTCTAGGCACAAAGGTTAGAAAAGTCATAGTATCTGCTCTCATGAAACCTATAGACCACTAGAGAGCTAGGCCATGTGTATAGATATCTATAAGAAAAAAATAATACCTGTTAAAGATATTGTTGTGGGGAAGGGACTTAAGCATTTATATGGCAACTATTAAATAGGTGGCTCAGTGGATAGAGTTCCCAGCCTGAAGTCAGAAAGACTCATCTTCCTGAGTTTAAATCTAATCTCAATTACTGGTTGTATGACCTTGAACAAGTCATTTAACCCTGTTCACCTTAATTTCATCATCTGTAAAATGAAGTAGAGAAGAAAATGGCAAACCACTCTAGTATTTTTGCCAAAAAACCCCAAATGGGGTCATAAAAAATCAGATATAACTGGAAATGACTAAACAAGAAAACTGAATATCAGGCACTGTGCTAAACACTTTACAAATATTACCTTATTTGATTCTCACAGCAATCCTTCCAGGTAGGTACTGTTATTATTTCCATTTTATAATGGAGGAAACTGAGACAGACAGTGGTTAAGTGAATTGACCAGGATCATGCCACAGGTAAGGGTCTGAAGTTGGATTTGAATTAGTTCTTCCCAATTCCAGATCCAGCATTCTATTCTAGCTGACTCTAAGTATTTGTAGAATCTTGATATGAAATTCAAGGTTCTTATGTGGTACAATAGATTTTTACTGAGTAGTAATTAGGAAAGAGTTAGGGAAGGCTTCTGACTGAGGTTTGTGGTTTAAGGATGGGGATGGGGTGCAGGGATAACACTTCAGGCATGGAAAGAAATCTAGCAGAGGAAAGAACTGTGGAGTTGTGAGACTAAGGCAAGGAATCATTCAATTTGGTTAGGCAATAGTGTAGATGGAAGAAAGCAGATCGAAAAAAGGTAAAAGAGCTTGAAATGTGGGCAACTAGGTGAATAGATTGCCAGTTCTGGAGTAAGGAGGATCTGAGTTCAAATTTGACTACTTAGTAGCTGTGTGAATCTGGACAAGTGACTTAACCTTTGCCTCCATTTCCTCATCTGTAAAATTGAGCTGGAGAAGGAAATGGCAAACCACTCTTGACCTAGGGAAGGTATCAAGAAAGGAAGGAACACTTCCCTCCACCAGACTTCTGCTGTCTTGCCTTTGAGTACCTATTGTGTGCCCAGCACTAGGCTAGTGAAGGGGAGAGGAGATTTAGGGAAACATGATTTCTGTCCGGTATAATTAAGTATTTTAAGATACAGATATTTAGTCTCCATAAATATGTCATTGACAAGGCTGTATGAGCTATGTCAAAAAGATGAGAGAGAAGAATTATAGGCATTGTAAGGGATCATGTATTTAGAGGTAGAAGGAGTCTTATAAAGGTCATCAAGTCCAACCCCCTTATCTTACAGATGAGACAACTGGGGCCCAGAGAGGGAAAATAACTTATCCAAACTCTTAACTACAATAAGTATCAGAACTGGAATTCAAAAACACAGGGGCCTGATTCTAATCCAATTCCTCTTGTTACCAGCACCAAACAATAATACGTACCAAAGGTGAAATTTGAACCCAAGTCTTCTGACTCCAAATCCAGTTCTCTTTCTACTCTAATACGTGGTCAGTAAGATCCTAACCTATGCCAGTGGACCACTTCAGCCCAATTAAATTGCTAAAGCTGAACACAGTAATGTTATTGACATCAACAGCAGGCATTTTTATATAATGCCCAGGCAGCTAGGTGGCATAGTGGATAGAGTGCTGGACTTGGAATCAGGGAGACTCATCTTCCTGAGTTCAAATCTGCCCTCAGACATTGACTAGCAGCATGACCCTAGGTAAGTCACTGAACCCTGTTTGGTTCAGTTTCCTCATATGTAAGATGAGTAAGAGTAAGACATGGCAAATCACTTCGATATCTCTGCTAAGAAAACCTCAAATGGGGTCACAAAAAGTCAAATCTTATGGAAAGTGACTGAACAACAAGCATACTATATATAAGTGCCCAATATCTTTATAGCTATTATCTCATTTTATCATAACCTCATAAAGTAATCATAGCTGATAGTCATAGTGCTTAAAGGTCTCAGTGCACTTCACATACATCATCTCATGTGATAGGTGTGGGCAGATATTATTATCCTTATTTTACAGATGAGGAAAGTGAGAGACAGAGATTTGTGGCCCACAGCTAATAATCACCTGGGGCAGAATTTTAAACTTTCTCTTTCTGACTACAAGTGCTTCATTCTTTTCTTCCCAAGAAGTAATTTCTTATCATTAGATAAGAAACCTTCCACCCTCACCCCCACCCCATCCATCTAGAATGATTCGTGTGCAATCAGTTCCTTTTTCAGAAATTTTAGGTTCAATGCTAAGAGCTTCTACCAACAAATTCTTATCAACCATCAAAAACTCTTCTAACTTCTTGGGTGGTTGTTTAGAGCTATTTGAAAGGAGCTAATCTGTCATTTCTTCTTCTGTCATCCCTTTACCTAGCCCTGAAAAATATATTTTTCTGTGATTTTCTTTTTGCCCCCTTAAAATTTTATTGATATTTGGCATTTTATACCACCTATATTTCCTTTTAAAAATTTTATTCATTTTTAATTTAAATACAAAAAGACAAAAAAATTTCCATATATACAGCACAACATAAAAAGGGGATTCAATCTAAAACAATGAATAGTTTACCATTTTTTGAAAAACTATGTAATAAATAATAGATATCATTTTCAAAGCTACCCTGCTTTTCTGCGCTTCCTTCTAAGTTTTTCTTTTGTTGTTGTTGTCTGCAATGCACTTTTTGTTTTTCTCCCTCCCTTCTCACACTGCCCTACAGAAAGCTACCGTTAGACTGTACATATATATAAAACCATATTATACATATTTCTATTTCTCAGTTTTTTCTCTGGAGGAGAATAGCTTCTTCCTTCATAGGTCTTTGTAGTTGATTTGAGCGTTTATAATATTCAAAATGATTTAGTTATTCTAAGTTGTTGTTAGAACAATATTGCTGTTATTTTGTACAATGTTCTCTTGGTTCTACTCACCTTTGTTTCCAAATATAACTCATGTCTTTTCTTCTCCCCAGAGAGCTAACCCTTGAATAAAGAATATGAAGGAAGGGGAAACAATTCAACAAAATTAACCAATAACTCAACATGATTTGTTGTATATGCAACATTCAATACCAATAGTCCTCTACCTTCACAAGGAAGGGAGAGTGCTATAGTTTTTCCTCATTTCTTTAGTCCACATTATGGTCTCTGAATGACTGTCTGCTGTGACTTTTTTCCCCTCTAATCACTATGCTAGTTTATCCTTTTAAAAATAACACAGAAATAAAACTACCATCTTCTCTTTCTCCTGATCCCGTTACTTGGTGAATTCACAAAATCATTGAATCTCTGGACTAAAAGGGATTACAATGGTCACTGAACTCAGCCCATAACTAAAGCAGAATTTCCTCTGCAGCTTAAATCAGAACTGGTTATTCAGTTAGTTAATTGAGTAGTTAATTGAGTCTTATAGGAACTGACAGTAGAAAGCAATCCTGTCAAAATAAAAGCTTTAACAAGATAATAATAATAATAACCATACACAGATAGCATTTGTATGGTATTTTGAGGTTTGCAAAGTGCTTTATAAAATACCTCATTTGGAGGCAGCTAAGTGGTACAGTGGATAGAGCACCAGCCCTGAAGTCAGGAAGACCCGAGTTCAAATTTGACCTCAGACACTTAACATTTCCTAGCTGTGTGACCTTGGGCAAGTCATTTAACCCCAATTGCCTCAGCAATATATATATATACATATATATATGCCTCATTTGATCCTCACAATAACTGTATTTTTTCTTCATTTTACAGATAAAGTGATTTATTCAAGATCACAAAATAGTAGGAATCTGAAGCAAGTATGAACTCAGGTCTTTAAATCCTGTGCTCTATATATTGAACCACTTAGCTGCCTAGAGTACCCAGGCCTGGAGTCAGGAAAGTTTATCTTCCTGAATTCAAATCTGGTCACAGTGGTCTCATCACTACTAGCTGTGTGACTCTGAGTAAATCATTAATCCCTGTTTGTCTCTGTTTCCTCATCTATAAAATGAGCTGGAGAAGAAAATGGCATTATCTTTGCCAAGAAAACCTCAAATGGCATCACAAAGAGTTGAATATGTCTGAAATAACTAAACAACAGCCTAAAGCTGCCCTTGAATGCAAATGAAGTTCATTGCCAATAGGACAGGGAATAGGACAGCCCTCAGCCTGGTCATGAAACTAGTCGTAGCTTCTGTGGAAACTTCTCAGGCTTAGAGTGGGGCTCTTTCAATTTAATCAATCAACAAGCATTTAATAAATGCCAGCTACTGTTCAGAATGTTCAAAGTTCAACCATAAAAGTGAAACAGTCCCTACTCACAGGGGGCTTTTGTTTTAAATAGAACACACGGGAGACAGTATGGTGTGGTGGCTAGAAACCTGGCTTTGGAGCTGGGAAAACTTGACTTTAAATGCTGCCACTGAAATGTCTACTGGCTGAATAACTTTTGGCAAATCCCCCAATTTCTGTTCTCCTCATTTTTCTCATCTGTAAAATGGCAATGATAATAGCCCATACCTCCCAGGATTGTTTTAATGATCACATGAGATAATATTTGTAAAGCACTTAGTATAAGGTTTGCCACATAGTGAATACTATATAAATGTTATCATTTATTATTATTATCAATATAAAGTAGTCTTGCTGAGGAGCAGAGCAGTTGGGGGTACTTGGAAAAAGCTTCATGTAGAAGGTAATGCTTAAGCTGAGTCTTTTGGAAATCAAAGATTTCAGTGGGTAGAGATGAGGAGTAGAGTCCATTTCAAGCATGGGAAAGAGTCAGGACAAAGCTGTGGAGATGGGAGATGGATTTGCCCAAACTCTTCCAATGGGTCCAAGTTGAAGATGGTCATTCCTAATAACTCATATCTATATCTATATCTATATCCTACAAACCCTCAGGGCCTAGTAAGTCTTATTCCCAAGGTCCATCCCTATCTTCCTGCTTTAGTTTGGTAGATAGCAGCTTTGGGTAATTGAAAAGCCTCTCTTTTCAACTCTGTCTTGTGTACTCTTTTTTGCCCTAGACCAGATTTGCTTCTCTCTTTCTGTGCTTATGTCTATCTCTATCTGTCTCTCTGTCTCTCCCTATTGTCTGTTTCTTTCTCTATCTTCCCTCCCTCCCTCTTTCTCTCCTCTATCTTTCTTTCTGTCTCTCTTTCTCTTCCCTCTCTCTCTCTTTCTCTCTTGCTATTTCTGTTTTCTCTCTGTTCTCTCTGCCTCTGTTCTTCCTCCTCCTCTTTTTTCTTCTCTACCTTCTCCTCTGTATGTTTCTCTCCCTTCCTCCTCCCTCTCTTTCTGTCTCCTCTCTTCCTCTCTCTCTCTCTCTCTCTCTCTCTCTCTCTCTCTCTCTCTCTCTCCCTCTCCCCCCCTTCTCTGTCTGTCTGTCCGTCTGTCTCTATCTGTCTCTCTGTTTCTCTCTTATTTTTAGACTCATAGACCTCAGAATGCCAGCCCCAAAGGGGATTTTGCAGCTCATACAGTCCCAATCCTTGCAACTCATACAGTTTTACAAATGAAGGGCACACCCAGTGAGTCAGTGACAGAGCCAAGACTGAAACCCAGATTTCTTGATTCCTATTCCAGGGCTTTCTACTTATATACTACTATCCTCTATTTAAATACTCTATTAAACTTTCTCTTGTAATACAGTGAAGTCTTTCCCAATACTTTATCTGGGTATAAAGATGACTTTGGACTCTCCTAGAGCATGTCAAGAGGATATAGATTCTGGGGTATCCTGTCTTTTAAGGGTGAAAAGGCTTTGGTTATAGGCTCCATGATGGACTGTGTGTCTATTGTCTGAAGTCCAGTCTAGCCAAGTATGGAAAGACATCACCAGGGTTTTGCCTACTTGGTGAATTGTTTTGGCCAGAGCAGCTCATAAAACTGTCCACCAAGCCACAGGGGTCTTTAGATCTTCATTGGGAGAGAGAAATGAAATGAAACCTGGGATCTTAACAGAATTGCCAATTCTTAGAATTGGAAGGGATCCAAGAGACCATTGAGTTCAAGAATCCTCTATAATGTTTTCCAACAAGTAGCTATTTAGTTTCTGCTTGAAGACTTTTAGTAAGGGGAGATCCTCCCAAAGTGGTCCATTCTACTTTGGGATGATTCTAAATGTTAGGTAGCTCTTCCTTCCTGCAATTTGTTGTCATTGTTCCCAACTCCATCCTCCAGGGCCAAACAAAACAAATCTAATCCCTTTTTGATGTGATAGTGCTATCTTGGAGGCAGCTATGTACAATCAAAAGAGCATTTGACACTCTCAGGAGCTAAGGGAACTAGATTCAAAACATTTTTCCAGTGCCTACTATGTGACCTTAAGCATTTTCTCATGTGTTGTATTACATGGTCTTGGTTCAGTTTTGAATATTATAAATGTGCTAAATGTGCTAAAACTTTTCTGGATTAAGGAAAACCTAACCCAGTATCTTATTCTATTATGGGTTTTACTGTTTTTTCATTATTATGGTTTCCATTCTCTGAACATTCTCTAGCTTCATCTATATCCTCCTTAAAATGAGGTCCTCAGACTTACATGAACTGATGCTAAATGAAGTGAGTAGAACCAGGAGATCATTGTACATGGTAACAGCAAGATTATATGATGATCAATTCTGATGAAAGTGGCTGTTTTCAACAATAAGATGATTTACGCCACTTCCAATGGTCTTGTGATGAAAAGAGCTGTCTGAACCCAGAGAGAGAGGACTGTGGGGGACTGAGGGTAGATCACAACATAGTATTTTCACTCTTTCTGTTGTTTTTTGCTTGCATTTTGTTTTCTTTCTCGATTTTTTCCTTTTTAATCTTATTTTTCTTGTGCAGCATGATAATTGTGGAAATATGTATTAGAAGAATTACACATGTTTAACATATATTGGATTACTTTCCATGTAGGGGAGGGTGTGGAGGGAAGGGAGGGAAAAAATTTGGAACACAAGGTTTGGCAAGGGTTAATGTTGAAAATTATCTGTGCATATGTTTTAAAATAAAAAACTTTAATAAAAAGAATGAGATCGTCAGAACTGAGGACACAATCTTTTAGATGGAGTCTAATTAGAGTTATTCTCTTGGTCCCAAAAGCTATGCTAAAAGCTAGAAGCAGTGGCAAGAATTGTAGGGAGATTGATTTAGGCTTGATGTCAGGCATAGTCACCTAACATTTAGAATTATCCCAAAGTAGAATGAACCTGTTTGGGAGGTGATGAGTCTTCTCTTGCTGGAATTTTTCAAGCAGAGACTAAATGGCCCCTCATTGAGAGATATAGGAAGGATTCTTAGTCAAGGATGGGTTGAATTTGACAGCCTGTTGGGTCCTTTGCAGTTCTGAAATTTGACAATTCTGTTAAGATCCAAGATTTCATTCCCATGGATATTCTCTCTCCCACTGAAGATCTGATCCTCTGTGGCTTTGTGGAAAGGGTGAAATATTTTTTGAATCTTATTCTTCCCACCATTACATGTAAAAGCAAATTTTAACATTATTTTTTTAAATTTTGAGTTCCAAATTTTTTCCTTCCCTCTGTTCATAGATATTTCACATATGTAATCATGCAAAACATTTCCATATTATGTTATGAAAGTCATGTTATGTTATAAAAGAAAGCACAGACCAAGAAAAAAATCTCACAAAAAAATAAGGAAAGTGAAAAATGGCATGCTTCAATCTGCATTCAGACTTTATCAGTTCTTTCTCTGGATGTAATAGCATTTTTCATCATGAGTCCTTTGGAATTGTCTTGAACCATTGCATTGCTGAGAATAGCTAAGTAAGTCATTTACAGTTGATCATTATACGATATATCTGTTATAGTATACAACATTCTCCCGATTCTACTCACTTCACTGTGCATGAGTCCATGTAATTCTTTTTTTTTAATGTTTCTATTTTTATTTATTTATTTATTTATTTTTGCTGAGGCAATTAAGGTTAAGTGACTTGCCCAGGGTCACACAGCTAGGAAATGTTAAGTGTCTGAGGTCAAATTTGAACTCGGGTCTTCCTGACTTCAGGGCTGGTGCTCTATCCACTACACCAAAATTCATGTAATTTTTTTCAGGATTTTCTGAAAGTATCCTGCTTCTTGTTTTTTATAGCACAATAGCATTCCATTGTAATCATATACTACAAATTTTCTAGCTCTTCTCCATCTGATGGACATTCTCTCAATTTCCAATTCTATTCTAACAGTTAATTTTTAAAATTAAATTTTATTTTATTTTCAGATCTACATTCTTTCCTTTCTACCACTCCTTCCCATTTTCCCACTGAGAAAGCAAGAAAATCAAAACTCTTTTACACACATATATAGTGAAGTATCACTTCCATTCCATTACCTTAAACATGGAATTTCTAATTCAATGTGAGGTTTACCATGTGAAGAAAGAGCTGATTGGATTCCTATTCAGTGTAGGGTATGTGGAGATTAGTAGAATAAGAGTCTTCTTGATGTTTGGGAATTTTTCTTAGTATCACACAGTCACAGATTTAGGACTGGAAGGATCCTGAGAGGTCTAGTTCAGATCCTTCATTTTATAGATGAGGAAGCTAAGGAACATAGAGATTAAGTAACTTGTCTAGTATCACAGAGCTAGAATATGTCAGAGGAGGAATTTGAATCCAGGCCTTCTAACTTCAAATCTAGAACTTTACCTACTCCTTCTCAACAAGATTATATTAGATAAACCACTTATTAAATGCTTATTTCGGGTCATGCATTGTGTTGAGTATTGGTAGTAGAAATATAAGCAAAAGAAAGCCAGTTCCTTTCCTGAAGGAGCTTACATTCTTAAAAAAAATATTTAAATTTTATTTTATTTTTAGAGCTCCCTCTTGCCTCCTGTCCTCCCCTTTGAGAAAACAAGAAAACCAAAACTCTTGTACAAATATGTATATTCAAGCAAAACAAACTCCCACACTGGCCATGTCCCAAAAATATAAACCTTAGTCTGCACTCTGAGTCCATAACCTGTCAATCAGGAGACGGGCAGCATGTTTCATCATGAATCCTCAAGAATTGTGGTTGATGTTGTTTTGATCAGAGTTCCTAAGTCTTTCAAAGTTGTTGGTTTTTTATAACATTGAAGAAACTTATCCTCTCATTGAGAAAGATAGCACATAGAAAGAAGTGGAAATGGGGTGGAGAGCTTCCTACATGGGATGGGAGGGCCACATGGAAAAATAATCAATCGTGTGCTCCCCAACTAGCCAGTCTAAAGAAGAATTCATCAATCAGAGCAAAAGGCTATAGAAGTAGAAGTGGAAGAGTAGTAGAAGGCTGAATCAAGTTAGAAGGAGGCAAAACCCTGAGGTATAGAGTACTGGATTTAGGATCATGGGACATGGATTTGAATTCTGGCTTTGTTACTTACTACCTGCAAAACCTTGGGCAAGCTGGACCTCAGTTTCCCCATCTAAGATAGAAGTAGGTGATCTTGAAGTTCTGGACCTTTCCTGGGACATAATCTTTTGGAACAGGGAGTGTAGTCCTTTCTGTGTCCCCTACACCTTGTTTTCCTCCCACCCCTCTCTCTGGACAGCTGACATTACCAGCCACTCAACCATCAAAGCATAAAGGTAGTTTTTGTGTTGAATTTGTTTTCCCTACCATAGATAGGACTCTTGAAAAACTTGAAATGTGTGGGGCATCATGTGGTGTTTCTCTCTTCTCTACCTCAATAGATGTCTCTTGGACACTTGAAAATGTCTCTCTTTTCTAGCTGTTTTTGTTTTTTAATCTTTTTTCAATTCTATTCCTTCCCAGGCAGACTGACCTTTGACTATCTGGAATTAGGGTAGCAGGGCCCTCTCCCCATTTCTGGCAGCACTCTTGTTTGCTCATCAGTTCTTCCTGGAGGCTTCCCCTTCTACTTCCTATGTCTCAGAGGTGTTAGGGACAGTGTCCCTTTCTGCTCATTGTATTGCTTCCTTAAGGATCAGCCAGTCATCCTTTGCCATTTCTTCTGAAGACCTTCCTCCCCTATTTCCATTGTTTTCTCTCCTAAAGCTTCCCTTAGTAGCCTTCAACTCCTTGGCTGACACCTTCCTGTGAGCAGGAAAAGAATACAGATTAGGTAAGAAGTTTTAGATTATAAAACTCAAGATTAGAGGTTGGGGAAAGAGCAATGGTTTAGCACAGTCTCTAGAACATAATGGTCATTTAATAAATGCTTGTTGACTAACTGAATGACTCTGAAGCCAGAACATCTTGGATCTGTCATATATGTGACTTAAAGGAAGTCACTTTAATTCCTTGGGCTTTGGCTTCCTGCTCTGTAAAACAAGAAGGCTTGAATGGCTTATTAAATCCCTTCCTCTGAATTCCTCATTCTGTGATTCTCAGATCTCATGCCCAAGCTTCTAAATCCAATGATTATCAGACTGAGGAGGACCCTGAAGAAATTGGGGGTGAAGGATCATGGAATCTGTAGTTTTGTTTGATTTGCAAAGTACATTAGAAGCCCGCCAGTTCTAATCCTTTTTTAGAGAAGAATATTGAAAGCTCCAGAGAGGTTAAGTAATCTGTTCAAAATCCCCCAGATGGTAAGCAGCAAAACTGGGCTTTAAACATCCCCTTTCTGACCTCAGAAACAATCCTTTGCCCTTACACTGCAGCTCTTTCTGTCTCCAGTCTTACCTTTCCTCAGACTCGTTCTTGCCTCATCTCCCTTTGCCATAATAACAAAAGCCTTAGTTTCATCCAGATTTGGCAGGTTAAGCAGACAACAAACATTTATCAAGCACTTACTGTTTATCAGACACCATGCTAAGAGTTGGGATACCTATATAACCAAATAGGACAGTGTCTGTCCTCAGGGAGCTTACATTCTAATGAGGAAAGATGACACAAGCAGGACAGCTGAATCAGAAGTTCTGGGTTGTCTGAAACAGCTACAGATCCATGTCCCACTCTGAAAGTGTGGATTAGGGAGCCCCCCATTCTTTTGAAAAATCTAAAAATCCAGTTAGGATTGTCCAGCTGGCTCAGGAGTTTTCCCCGTTCTGCCAGTTTGGTCTTTGCAATTAAAAGAACTTTATTGGCCTGATACAGGTCTCAGCTCAGCTGGAAAGGTCTCTATCCACTAGACTGTACTTCCTGGTTGCTTCCTTTCCCTCCTTCTCTTCTCTCCCACAATCTCAGATCTGTAATGCTTTCTGAAATTTGGGACTTTGACACTAACTACATGGCTGTAAAAAGCCAGTTAATTCTCTGGGACTATTTCTCTTGCTTCCTCTGTGTGTGTATGAGAAGGATGGAGAGGAGAGGAAGCAGATGCAGGCTTTATCTTACTCAGTAGGATATTTGTATTTGCTCTGCTCCACTCTTCAGCTCTGGTGCCCTTCTTGTCCCTTTACTTGCTAAAGGATGATCTCTACAGAGACCTGGGAGGGTCCTAGTGGTCATCACATCCAACAGCTAATCTATAGAATGTGCATCTAATGACAAAACTGTTACCATCTCTGGGGATCTGATACCCCTGAATCTTTATGAATCAACTGCAAAAGTATAGCCTTTGAGGTGAGATCTAGTCATTCCTTTTCTTGCTTCCTTTCTATTTGGCTTCTCCCTTTCTTGGTGCTCTCTCCATCTATCTTTCCTCCTTTTTGACCTCTACTTCCAGCCTTCTTTTCTTGTAGACAGTCAAAAGACCTGGCCTTGAACAAATCACTTAAATTCCCTGAGTCTTGGTTGCCTCATCTCTAAAATGGGAGTGACCATTTTTGCATTCCCTACCTCTCAGTATTGCTGAGTTGTTTTGCAAAATGTAAAAACATAAGAGGAACCTATTATTTCTAAGGATCCTTTGAAATTCTATTATTCTATAATTATCTTTTCCCTCTTTTATTCTTCCTTACACTCTGATTCCCTCCCTTTTCCTGCTTCCCCATCATGGCCTTTTTTCATTCTTCCTTACACTCTGATTCCCTCCCTTTTCCTGCTTCCCCATCATGGCCTTTTTTCATTCTTTCTTATACTTATTTACCCTTTTTTTCTCTCTTCCTTCTCAATACTTCACTGCCCTTTTCTTCCTCTTCCCATTCACTTTTCTCCTTGTCTCTTACCCTTTACTTTCCCTCCCCCCTTTTTTTTCTGAGACAATTGGGGTTAAGTGACTTGCTCAGGGTCACACAGCTGGGAAGTATTAAGTGTCTGAGGCCAAATTTGAACTCAGGTCCTCCTGACTTCAGGGCTGGTGTTCTATCCACTGCATCAATTAGCTACCCCTCCCCCTTTCTCTTTTCTCCTTCCTTTTCTCCTTTCGTCTCACCCTTCACTCTCCCCTTTCCCCTTTCTCCTTCCATTTTCTTTTCTCTTTGCCTATCTCATTTCACTCTCCTTTCCTTCTTTTTCTCTCCTTTTCTTCCTTTCTCCTTATTTTCTTTCTTCCTTGTGCTCCCTTTTCTCTCTCTGCATCCCTCCTTCTTCTATTCCCTCCTTTATTCTCCTCCTATTTCCTCCTTTAGTCTCTCTAGCTCATCTTCTCTGACCCTGTAGTTCTCATGCATTAATTTCAGACTAAATGTAAATAAATCCATTGGATGGCATCCAGTCTAGTCTGCTTTCCAACTCTAGTTGCCCTCCTTCTGCCCTGTGGCCAGGTCTTACCCCAGCATTGGCTTTACCACTGCTTCAGCTTTGAGGAAAAACATGGTGTTAGAAGACAGAATCATAAGCATATAGGCTGGAAGAATTCACTTTATAGAATAGAAAAAAGGCATCTTCACCACTTGACCACAAACACTATTTTTGGTGCTGACTGATACACCTCTCACACTTTTCTTTCCTTCCTATCTGGCATTCATAAGATCAGCAATCTAGAAGAAACCTTTAAGGCCATTTAATTCAATCCCATCATTCTACAGATGAGGAAACTGAGGTTTGGGAAGTTAATCACTGGTTCATAGTTGCACAGGTAATAGGCTTGAGAGATGGGATTTGAACCCAGAACCTGCGCCTTTTCCACTGTTCCATGATGAATTTCTTGTTCCCTTCCTTCTGGATTCTCTTGTCTGTTACTACCTCTTGAACTCTTCCCCCCACCCCATTCTGTCCAGTTCTTCTCCTTTCTCTATTACAAGAAAGGCTTAGACAACTTTTGGGTGACAATAAATAGTGAAATTCTCTTCCTCTCCTAGAGAACAGACTTTATACTTTAGAGATAGTCCATCTGAAGATGAAAGGAATGAGAGTTCTGTTTCTTTTATCCACCCACATTTTCCCGTTCTACAGTCAAGGAGAAGGGAATGAAGCTCCAGGAATAAGGCTCAGATCTAGTGGGCTCCCTCTCAGCCCACAGCTTGGCCAACTCTCCTTTTCTTCTTTTTCTCCTCTTCCCTTCCTTTCCTCTTTACCTTTCTCTCTACTTCCCTCTTTTTTTCTCCCTTCTCTTCCACTCTCTCTCTGTATCCCTCTCTCCCTTTCTTGTGCCCTCTTTTACTCTCCTCCTGCTTCCTCACCCCAACTCTCAAATCTCAGGGTAGGACTATCATTTGATTGAGACCGTACACACATGTCAAGCCTGTACCTGCCTTGCTCTGAGCTTGAGACACCACCTATCCCTCTACTGGGCCCTGGAGCCTTTATTCAGGCTAGGGTTAAAGTAGGGATCACTGAAAGTCAGGGGCCCCTCAGGAGCTCTCCAGCCCCACATAGGAACTAGTCCTGGGCAAGGAGTGCTAAGCTCCAGGAGAATTTGTTCTTTCTTGTTGGGATAGATTTTTATTACCAGGGTCTGGTGGCCTGATCCTATTTCTCCTCAGTTTCTCTAATTGCCTGTTTTACTCTACATTTGGGAGGCTAGTCAGAGGTAGGTCGGCAAAGTGTATAAATCCCAGTGGCTTACACTGATTTAGTTTTTATTCCTGACTCAACGTCTGCCTGTCTTTGGCTGTCTTTTAATCCCAGAGTCTTTCTGTCTCACTGTCTCCTATGAGTTGTTAGGTCTGTCTGAACTTGTGTTTCAGTGTGTTTTTCCCTTCTCCAATCATAGAAATGGTAAGGGGAGTTCCAGAGCTCCCTTTGGGAGTCCTTGTCATTCAAAGGTTCCATGGTGACTTGTGGGGGAAGGATCCCCCCATTCTATCCTTGCTGCTTGTAGTGACCTTTTGTCCCACTGACTTTACTGGCTAAATAACCCGTTCTTCTGGTCTCCATTCCACTTTCTCATGCTTAGGGAAGAAGGCTATGGAGAATCAGTCCTCTTTTCTCTGTTGCCTTTCAGTCTGGTTCCACTCCAAGAATCTCTACCCCAGCCACTATAATTGTGGGATTGGGGGTGGCTCTGTTTCTCCCACTTCCTCCTACTGTGCAGAGGGTCATTCTCTATAATTATAGGGTGGCAGTTCAAGTTTTTCTGCAAGTCCTCTGGTTCGTTGTCTCTCTCTTTTGTCTCACTCCCTTCCTCCCCTGACTCTTGCCATCTCTCTGTCTCTGTTCTCTTTTTCTCTCTTATGTCTCCTGTTCTTTTTTTTCTGCACTCTGTATTTTTAACTCCTTCATTCTTGAAGAGGTCCAACTACATCAGGAAGATGATTTCTTGACTTGAAAGTGAATTGGATTAAAGTGAGGCAGAACTCTGCAGTCATCAACCTTACTCTCTTCTCCAGAATCATAGGAATCCAGAGGCAAGGCATCAATCAGGACAACTGGCAATAGCTTTGGGTGCTTTGGAAGACCTTGGTCTTTGTAACCTGGCCTTTTAACCCATTCAGTGATGTGTCTTAAAGTGTCTGTCTTAAAGAATGGACCACAGGGTCACAGACTTAATGCTGTAACAGACTCTAGAATCCCTTTAGACTTTCTTCTCCTTCTCCTTCTCCTTCTCCTCCTTCTCCTCCTTCTTCTTTTCCTTCTCCTCTTTCTCCTCCCTCCTCCTTCTTTCTTTTTTTTTAACGAGGAGACTGATGCCCGGGAAATTAAGTGACTTAAAGGAAAGTCACTTCTCTGTCTCTGTCTCTGTCTCTGATCTTCTCTCTCTCTAACATTGTCAAATGAGATATTTGTCAATCACTGAGCACAGTACTAGATACAACAAATGCTTAATAAATGCTTGTTCCCTTCCTATTCCCTGCCTTCTCTCTGTTACTTTGTCATTGTATCTCTGTTATTCTCTGTCTTTGTCTAGTTGTATCCTTTCTTCTTTTCTGTCTCTCTCTTCCTCCTTTCTCTCTCAATAATGTTTCTATTTCAGACATAAACTCAGAGGGGGAAGAAATTCTAGGTATCCTCTCAGTCAGGGGCATTCAATTCCTTATTTGTGTCCTGGACCTGTTTGGCTGGTAAAGCCTAGAGAGCCTTTCTCTGGAAAACATTTTTAAATGCATAAAATAAAATATATATGTTTACAAAAGAAAACAATCATCATGAGATGGTCATCAAAAATATATATTTTTAAAAGTAAAGTTCATAGATCTCAGGTTTAGAACTACTGTGTGTCTGTCTGTCTTAGAGTCTTTCTGTGTCTCACTGTCTCTTCTGAATTGGGGGTTCTGTCTGATCCTCTATTTCATTTTACAGATGACTAAACAGGGGCTTGGGAGGTCATTTTGTCCAAGCTCATAACTAATAAACAACAGTACTAGAATTAGAACCTGGTCCTCCTTATAATCTGTACGGGGCTCATGTTGTCTTGTCTCTCAGTCTCTCTTCCCATTGGCACTTTCCTTTCAATCTGTTTTTGCCTTCTCTTCCCTTTGGAACTATCTTTCCTCTTTCTGCTGTATAACTTCAGCCCTTCTCTGGGCCACAACCCCCACTCCCTCCACATAACGCATACAGTGTGGTTTGGGAATATTCTATTTTGAGGCTGGTGGTGCTGGCGGGCAAGGAAGGGTTGGCTGGAGAGCAATGAGAAGGATGGGAGTGTAAGGACCCTAAGGCAACCATGGACAAGGGGGCCTCAAGAGAGACACAAAAATGTACTTCCTCCTAAGCAGCTCCTGGAAAATATTGCTGAGTTATCTGTTCTCTCCTCAGCCCAAGACAAATGCTCATCTGCATCTCTCCTGCCTGAACTGGAGGTAGCCCCATCCCCACGCTTTTCAGAGGCAGCACTGGGAGAGGACCTCCTAAAGGAAAAAGCTCCTCCTATGCCCCAGGGTAATGGACCAGGGTCTCTCCAGGTCTTGGAAAGCACTGAACCTGCCATCTCTTCAGAAGCTGTGACATGTGAGTCTAAAGGAGGGAGGGATGCAAATGAATTCAGCAAACTTTTATGGGGCATCTCTTATGAGTATATGCCTTCAAAAAGCTTCAAGATTAGCTGGGGAGATACATCTCTCCCAACACACATGTAAACAAATAGTTCATGAAAATATGTATTTGTATGCATGCACACATTCATATACACATGCATACATAGTTAGAGCTTGTGTGTCACTTACTTTTGAGTGCCCCAGACACCATCTGAGGCACAAATTTCTAAGACTATCAATTGAAGAGCAGGTGATAATCTTTCTGGTATAGAGAAGCATTTTCTATATGAATGAAATCACAGGTCCATTCTAAAAATATCTATTTATACATCAATGCATACATTCTAATATACATGATAGTTGTCACATAAAATCTTTCCCTTGGTAAGTAAATCAGGGGATAAAAGAGTAATGAAACCTGCCCTCCTGTTTGAAGGGATCATGAGGAGAGAGAAGGAGAGGGGAGAGAAGAGATATTCCTATCCCTCCAAGATTCTGAACCTCGCTCATGCACCTGAGCAAGGGCTGTACACAACCTTCTACCTGGGGCTAGGGGTGGTGGGGTGGTGGAATGCTTGGTCAGCACATCCAGAGCTTTGCTTGGTATTCCAGAAATAAGGAGAATTTATCACTCTCTTCTCTGTTCCCTCTCAAACATGAACCAATGGACATAAGGGAGAAAGAGGTCAGCTTTCTGGGCATAGGGGAGGATAGCATGGGGTCAGAGTTAGACAGATGCCCCTTGTGTCCAGTGGACTGTGTTGTTTGCTCTGTGACTCAGCTCCCTGTCCCCCATCCCCACCTCCAAAAGCATAGGCAGCCTCTGTGTCTCCCTCCCACACCCTCACCTCCTCCTACCCAAATCCTGGCCACATACACATTTGGTTCCAAGAAGGAGATTTGTAGTGTAGGAGGCCAGGCAGGGGGTATAGGAGAACCCTCAAAGGCTCTGGGTAAGAGCTGTTGCCACCATAGTGGATAGGACAGGAACCTTGAACAGGTCTGAGAACTCCTGATAGTGTGAGCTCTCCCCAATTTATCCGAGGCAGCCTCCCAAAAGAGCAACAGCATAAAGCCTGTTTCTGGTGGCAATTTCCTCCAGCCCTTTGTCTTCTAGCTTCCTCTCTCCCAGTTTCTGTTCTATTGTCCATTTAGGAGTCCTCTTCTCTGTCATTCTTCTGTTTTCCAGGCTCCTTTCTTCAGTCTTCTCTGTCTTCCCTGAAGTCCTCAAGTCTCTTCTCTATTCCTATCTGTTATTCCCCCTTCCCTTCAGAGTTTCCTCTGTGATCCTAAGTCTTCTGTCCCGTGGAATCTGCTTTATAGCCCCCGCATCAGTATTCTTTAGTCCCCTTTCCCTTATTTTCGGCTTATCTCTTAATCTCTTGGCCCCCCAAGAGACTGCCTCTCAGCCCCCTATGTCTCAGCCTTTGGAACACCAGCATGCCTCCTCTCGGACACCACTTGTCCTTCTTAGCCCCATCTCTCAGGTACAAGAAACACAGGCTTCCACAAAGAACGCTAGAACAGGGGAGTTAAGCAGCAAGCACCCAGCTTGCTATCTGTTCTGTATCTTCAGGAAGGATAGGTTTCCAGGTTGCCAAGTTCCTAAGTGACTGGAGGGAAGGGGGATGCTTGCTCCAGTACTAAAGAAGCCCTTTCAAGCAGAGATCTGGGAGTTCTACACAGCCCCCAGCCACGATACCATTAGTTCCCTAACCGTGGTACCACGAGGGTGGTGTAGGATGCTGGAGGAGCAGCTTGGGGGCTGAGACAGTAGCTCAGGGCATCTCAGAGCTTAACCAGACCCTGCTTCATTGACCCTGAATCTTCTACCTCCACCTGAAATCAACCAAATAGTGTCTAACTTCAATAAGTTCCTTGCTTCCATCTCCTCCTAAGCTCCTTTCCATCAGAAGTGCCGCTGTCCAAGGGCTCTGGTCTTGGGCCAGGGCAGAGAGGCTCAAGAGGGAGCAGAGGAGGTGATGAGAGTGTGAGTTTGAGTGTGAGTGTGAATGTGTCTGTGTATTTATGTGTGTGTGTGTGTGTGTGTGTGTGTGTGTGTGAGAGAGAGAGAGAGAGAGAGAGAGAGAGAGAGAGAGAGAGAGAGAGAATGTGTGTGTGAATGTGTGTATGTGTGTTTGTGTATGGGGGCTAGATTCTAGGGACAGGCTGGAGGAGAGGAGGTGGGAAGGGCATTCCTCTCCAAACATATGTTTCCAATAACTCCCCCCATCACGTGAAGAGCAGAAGTAGCTGGAGTTTGGGGGGGCAGGGAGGAGCTGCTGGTTAACTGCTTCCATACCTATTCCTTCCCACTGCCTGCTGAGAACCTAGTCCTTTTTCTTCTCCTGCTCTGAGGAGAAAATAGCTCTCAGAGCAGGAGAGGACAGCTGTGGTCCTGAGAAATGACAGTCTCGGGGATGCAATCTAGGAGATCATTGTATTTTCCAAAGACACAATACTTAAAACTACAGGGGTGAAATACCCCCAAATAGCCAGTTATCCTGGGGAATGAGGCAGCTTGACATAGTGCAAAGAACATTAGCCCAAAGTCCAGAGACCTGGATCCAAACACTGGCAAATCCACCTTGTGATTTGGGGCCCGTCATTTTCCCTCTGTGGGTTTCATGTTTTTCTTCTATAAAATGAGCAGCTTAGACTAAAGGGTCTCTTAGGTCCTTCCCATTTTATTCTGTGTTTAAACATTCTTTATGTTTAAGGGTCCCTCCAAGCTCAGACATTCTGTGTTTTGTGTTTTAAGATCTTTTTCCACTCTAACATTCTGTGTTCTAATATTCTGCATTTAAACATTCTATGTTATATTGTATTACTTGCTATCTAGGGGAGAAGGGAAGGGGAAGAGAGGAAGGAAAAAATGGGAACACAAAGTTTTTAAGGGTGAATGTTGAAAACTATCTTTGCATAGATTTTGAAAATCAAAAAGCTATTATTTTAAAAAATTATATATTCTAAGGTCTGTTCTAGTTCTACTAATCTGCCAGTGAACATCCTATATTCTAAGATCTGTCCAAGCTCTAACAACTTTTGTTTTGTGTTCTAACATTTTGTGTTCTAAGGTCCTTTCCCTCTTTAAGATTCTGTCTTTAAACATTCTATGTTCTAAGGTGCTTTACAATACTGACATCTGTAAACATTCTATATCCTAAGTTCCATCCTAATGCCTATATGCTGTGTTCTAGGTTCTAACATTCTGTGTTCTAAGATCTTTTCTATAAACTAAGGTTCTTTTCCATTCTAACATTCTGCATATAAACATTCCATGTTCTAAAGTCCTTTCTAATTCTACTGTTCTGCATGTGAACATCCTGCATTCTAGGGTTTATCTATGCTCTGACATCCTATGCTTTGTGTTCTAATATTTTGTGTTCTAAGATCCTTTCCCACTCTAACATTCTGTGTTTAAACATTCTATGTTTTAAGGTCCTTTCTCACTTTAACATTCTGCATTCTTCATCCTAAGAATTGTCCAAGCTTTGACATCCTGTGTTTGGGGTTCTAATATTCTTTGTTCCAAGATCCTTTCTAATTCTAACATCACATCCTATTTAAACGTTCTGTGTTCTAAGGTTCTATGTCTGAACATACTATATCATAAGCTCCATCTAAGTTTAGATATTCTAGGCATTTATGATTTTATGAACCTATGACTTCTAGGTAAGACTCTCCTAGGGACTAATCTGGCATCCTGGGCCCATGGGGGTTCCTGGAGGCTCCCTAGCCCCTTCCCTTTTTCCTTCTCTTCCTAGGCCAGCCTCAGGGGCTTCCCTCCCCAAAGGGACTTCCTGGACCCTCCAGCTTTACCCCACTCTTGCCCAATGGTGCTGGCCATTCCCTGGAGGCGGCTGGCACCAGGAGGTCAGGGAACGGCACACTGGGTGGCCCCAGAACCCATCGGAAGCTGCAGCCACACTCATCATTCGCCAGCCAGGGCAGCAAGAAGAGCAAAGGAAGCACAAAGTCATCGGGTTCCCAGATCCCCATTGAGGCTCAGGAAGGTAAAAAAAAAAAATCTTACTCCAAAAATCTTTTAGCGTTTTGGTACTCTGGTATTCTATGTGCCCAACTGCTTGAAGCTTAGTGCTAGGGAAGGTGTCCTTCCACTTTCAATTATCTGATTATTACAGTAAAATCAGGATCACCAGGAATAGGTTCTCTCATCCAGTAAAATATAAGGAAAAGAGTCCTGGATTTGTAGAACTGGTTTGAATTTAGTCTTTTTTGTGTGACCCTGGATAAATCACATGCTCTTTCTGAATTTTAGAAGAGATGGAAGGGTTTTATTCAACCCCTTTTTAGCTTTAAATACTATAACACTATAATGAGAATTGGAATTTGGAATCATAGTAAGTTTTGTGGTTGTTCAGTTGTTTATATATATATATATATATATATATTTTTTTTATATATATATATATATATATATATATATGTATCCCCACTCTTCCTGACCCCATTTAGGGTTTTCTTGGCATCAATATGGAGTAGTTTGCCATTTCCTTCTCCAGTTCATTTGACACATGAGGAAACTGAGGCAAACTGCCCAGGGTCATACAGCTAGGAAATGTCTGAGACCAGATTTGAACTCAGGAAGATGCGTTTTCCTAATTACAGACCTGGTGCTCTGTCTCTGCCCCTCATGGTGAGTTCAAATAGACAACCTATATGTTTTTGGAAAATGTCTTATGGTTGGGTCTGTTTCCTTATCTTAAGTTCTCTTCAATGAAGGAGTTGGACAATAATATCTAAGTTCCTTCTGGTTTAAGATTTCTGACCCTATGGTTCTGTTACCCTTTTCTTATCAGTGGACAACTGGAAATATAGAACCAGTAAACCAACATTTTACTGTGTTCCCAGTCCTGTGGGGGTTTGGGGGAAAGTGGAAGATTTGGTTCCTTGCCCTGGTATCTCAGTGGTAGCTGAATGGTCCTAGGTAGCTGGTATCTCAGTGGATTGACACTAGCCCTGGAGTCAGGAGGACCTGAATTCAAATCCAGCCTCAGACACTTAACACTAATTAGTTGTGTGATCCTGTACAAGTCACTTAATCGCAATTGCCTCACTGTATTTTAAAAAATGAATGAATAATAATAACACGTATAACTTTCCAGAATTGTTATGAGATGACCATTGTAAAGTACTTAGCACAGTGCCTGATACATACTAAGTGCTATGTAAATATTATTTCTTATTATTATTAGAAGCTTAGAGTTATGTGACTGTAGTTGCTTCAAATGTAAAACAGGAAAAATAGTAGCACTTGCCTTGCAGGGTGGTTAATAGATCATATAAGATAATATTTGTAAAAGTGTTTAACACAGTGACTGGCACATAATAAATGCTATATAAATGTTTCCCCCTAATTGAGTCTCACAAATTGGGAAAATTAATAGAAGAAAAATCATCAAAGAACAATACAAAGCAGTATGGCATCAAGTGCTAAATGTGTAGCCCAGAAGCAGAATATAAATGCAGCTGGAATTCAGAGAAATCAGAAAAAATCAATTGTTCACTTTATAGGAGTATTCTTTATAGGACTCCTTTGAACAGTCAGCTTTCCCAATGCAGAAGTTTAGCAGCTATACTGATAAAGATCTAGGCTAGGGTAGTGGAAAGAGTACTGAGCCAGGAGTCAAGGAGCCAAGCTGGAATTAGGCTAAGCTAAGTGGGGCTTTTCTCCAGAGGACTAAAATTTAGAGGGCTCTGATAGTACTTTCAACTGTTAGCAGACTCATCTAATTGTATTCTCAAATTATTTTATTTTATTTTTGCTGTGGCAATGGGGGTTAAGCGACTTGCCCAGGGTCACACAGCTAGGAAGCGTTAAGTGTCTGAGATCAGATTTAAACTCAAGTCCTCCTGATTTCAGGGCTGGTGCTTTATCCATTGAGATATTCCCAAATTACGAAGAACAATAAATTAGAATGGAAAGCTATTATATGATAATCTCTCCTCTGGTATTCTGCTTAAAACCAAAGTGAACTCTGAACCAGCCCCAACCTGCTTCCCCTCTATCCTCACTCCCAAAGAAGCCTCCTCAACAGAGTTTCTCCCTTTCCAATCAAAACTTAGTTTTTAAAAGTTGATTTGAGGACACATTTTGTGCTGTTTACTCCAGCTGTGTTGTTTGAAGTTTCCTCTGCTTACCAAAATTACTAGCTATTGCTCCTGCAGGGAAGCCTCCCTGTTTCACTACTGGCTCAGTGGGTGGCTTTATGCAACCACCTCCCCTCTCAGGGCATCAGTTTCCTATAAAATGAAGGGGTTAAATTAGCTGACTTCTGAGGGCCCTTGAAGCTCTCATGATCTCTGAGTCTAGAACGGGGAAGCAGAAGGATACAAGGGGGAAGACAATTGAATTTTGAATCAGAGTTTGCTGCCGTTCTATCATGTCCAATTCTTGGTGACTCCATTTGGGATTTTTTGGGCAAAGATACTGGAGTGGTTTGCCTTTTTTTTTTCTCTAGCTCATTTTACAAATAAGTAAACTGAGTCAAACAGAGTTAAGTGACTTGCCCAGGGTCACACAGCTAATAAGTATCTGAGGCTGGATTTGAACTCAGGAAGATGAGTCTTGCCTCCGAGAACCTGGCTTTCAATCCCAGCTCTACTGTGTAACTTTGTTTCTCTGAGCCTTAGTTTCCTCACCTGTAGAATGAGGGGGTTAGAAGATTCCCTGCAGCCCGAGGTCTTAGGCTCTAGGATTTCCATTTCCACTGCCTCCTCACTCTTTTGTTCCTGTCCTCACTAGACTGCTGTGTGCACTGCATCCTCTCCTGCCTGTTCTGCGAGTTCTTAACGTTGTGCAACATCGTCTTGGACTGTGCCACCTGCGGCTCTTGCTCTGAGGACTCCTGCATCTGCTGCTGCTGCTGCGGAGGGTCAGGGGAGTGTGCCGACTGTGACCTGCCCTGTGACATGGACTGTGGCATCATCGACGCCTGCTGCGAGTCGGCCGACTGCCTGGAGATCTGCATGGAGTGTTGCGGGCTTTGCTTCTCCTCTTAGCCCCTGGCCCTAGGCATTGGTACTGGGGGAGAGAAGGTGGCTCTCCCTCCCACTGCCACCCTCCCACTCTCTACTACAAATCAAGTTCCCTCCTTGCCAAGGATTCATCTGGGGCTGACTTGAGCTCCAGATTGGCAAGGTGGGCAGAGACAACTTCAGTTTAAAGCCAATGGAGGAAAGAGATGCAGGGGGGTATCATAGCCTTCCCCTAAGCCCCTTTCCCATTTTCCACAGTCCCCAGCACCCTGGACCTTAAGCACGGAGCCCTGATATGGGAGAATCCCACGTGGTAGTAGATTTAGAGACCCAGGGGTCCCAGACAATTACTCAATCAATCGATAAGTATTTATTAGTCTAAGGTCTTAGGGGCCTGTTTTCTGCCCCTGCACCAACATAACTGAGGAGAAATCCTAGAAGGGGCCATACCTGGGGGTGGGCTAAGACCTGGCTCCCTGTGTTGGAGCCCTCAGGACCAGGCTTCAGTACACTGTGAAAGTCAAGGGAGAGGATCCTTGGGGAGGAAGAGAGCCTGCCAGCCAACAGTAATTTTGGGTTTGGGGAACTGGAGGGTTGAGTGGAGCTCCCTAGAATGTAAGCTGGACAGACCTGGATGGAAGGTAGTGAAGAAGAAAGAAGGGACACAGAGAAGTCCTGAATTTCTCTACCTCTCACCACCTCTAGCCCCAGACTCTCTCTGACTCTATCCCAGCCTCTGGGGCAGCTAAATGTGAAGAAAAAATAAAGACACTTCAGTTGGGGTACTCACCCCCATCCCCTCTTCCCCTCTTTGCTCTTTCCCCTTTCCTGGGCTTCCCTAGGATGCTGCCCTGAATAATGACCTAAGAGAGGAAAGCAAAGCCTAGAGATTGGAGATGTGGAGAGAAAATAAATACAGTAGAAAGGTGAGGGGGTGGGGAACTACAAGGAAGAGACTGGAATGGGTGGTGGGAGGGAAATGGGGGGGGAGGGTCAGGCCTGTTAGTTGCTGTAAATAAATATCTTTGCTGTTTCACACTTTTCCAGCGTGTCATTGTAGAGCTGGATCTATGAAGCTAGAAGGGGCATGGGAACCCAAGTCCCTTATTTTCCAGATCAATGTCATGAACTAGAAAGTTGCAAAGCTAGAACCCAGCCTAAGTTTTCTCACTCCAAGACTCTTTTTATTTGCAGAACAGGCAGGATGTGCTGTTGTTGTTTTTTAATTAATATTATTTGTTTTGATTTTTAATGGTATTTTATTTTTCCAAATACATGCAAAGATAGTTTTCAACATTCTCCCTGGCAAAACCTTGTGTTCCAAATTTTTCTCCCTCCCTTTCCCTCTCTCTCCCGCCTCAAGACAGCAAGCAATCAGATATAGGTTAAACATGTGCGGTTCCTCCAATCATATTTCCACATTTGTCATGTTGCACAAGAAAAATCAGATCAAAAGGGGAAAAAATCACAAGAAAAGAAAAAAAAACAAGCAAATAACAACAAAAAGGTGAAAATACTATGCTTTGATCCACATTCAGTCTCCATAGTTCTGTCTCTGGAGGTAGATAGATGGCACTTTCCATCATAAATCTATTGGAATTGGATGAACTATTTCTTAGAGTACCCAACACTCCAATCCCAATTCTGTCTCATTCTCTTAGGGGTGAATATGGGACCCTGGAGGGCTAATTCCCATGCTCCCTTTCCCTTCTTCCACAAAAAGAAATAGTTCTAAGTGAGCCTGGCTGCAGGAGACACTCGGGGGTCTGGAAGGAAGGAGTTAACCCCTGGCATGGAAATTAATTAACAACAGATGTGTTCGGTTTCAATTAATTAATCTCCTGCTGACTCCAACTTTTCGGAGCCTGTTCCCTAGGATGCCTTCTTCCAAGTCAAGAAGCAATTTCCATGCCAGCAGGGGAATGGTGCCCAGGGATGTTGCTGACCCCTTGCCTCGGCACCCTCTCTAAGGCTCTAGGCTGCAACCTAACCAGGAAGAAGAGGGTTGGGTATAATGGCATGTCTAGGAGTGGAAATACTGGAAAAATCTCCATCTTTTGTCCTTTATAGAAGATAGCCTCAAAGTACTGGGGAGATGATCTTTTTTTTTTAATGATGGAGAGAGGTCCAGTTTGGATAAAAGTCTCTCACCTGAACCCAGAAGGGCCTGGTAGGTGAGTTAGTGCTGAAAAAAAAAAAGGGGGGGGAAGGAACTTTCCAAACTGGAAAAGAGAAAGCTGAGGAAGGATGAGCAATATACCAAAGGCCACCATCACTTACTATCTGTTCAATCCTGAACCAGAACCTGTGTAGGGAGCAAGGAAACAGAAGGTAGGAAGGGAAATCCAGAAAAGCAGAAATATGAACATCTTCAAATAGCTTATATCTAACTCAAGAGACAGAAATAACATATGGAAATAATTAGAGGTAACAAACTTTAAACTGATTCTGGCAGTGGGAAAGCTCAGGTAAGGTAGGAAGTAGTGTGAACAAGGATAAACAGAGAAGTCTTCATATAAGACATGGAGCTGAACCAAACCTTACTCTTTCAATTTTTCTCAACTCCCACTGCCCACTTTAGCCCAGACCCTTTTTCAATTAAATAAAAATAAAAAACATTTAATAAGCGCCAACCATGTGCAAAGCACTAAGGTAGACTCTAGGGGTGGAAATCAAACTAAACCTCAGTTTACAATCATCTCTTCTCATCTAGGCCAGTCTGGCTTAGAGGCAGATGATGGTGCAATGAATAGAGTACTGAATTCAAATCGAGCCACAGTTTCTAGCTGGGTGACCTTGAAGAAGTCCCATAATCTCTATTTAAATGAAGATAATAATACCTACTTTTCAGGGTTGTTGTGAGGATCAAATGTGATAATATTTGTAAAAAAGGACTTAGCATGGTGCCTGGAACAACATAGATACTTTATCAATGTATGTTTCCTTCCTTTCTTCCCTAACCAATCAAAGTTTCCAAACTGTTCTCCCCTTCCAAATTCATCCTTCGTGTTGCTGTCTCCACTACAAGCATTGGAAAGATGCCATGGTTTTCACCACATCATTCCTTTACTGAAAACCTGTCAGTTGCTCCCTTTGCCTACTGAATAAAGTAAAAATTCTTGTTCTTGTCATTCAAAACTCTCTAACCTTTTTTTTTTTTTTTTGGCTGAAGCAGTTGGGGTTAAGTGACTTGCCCAGGGTCACACAGCCAGGACATGTTAAGTGTCTGAGATCAGATTTGAATTCAGGTCCTCCTGACTTCAGAGCTGGTGCTCTATCCACTGTGCTATCTAGCTACCCTCCTAACCTTTTTTAAAAAATAGTATTTTGTTTTTTCCCCAATTACATGCAAAGATAGTTTTCAACATTCACCTTTGAAAAACATTGTGTTCCACATTTTTCTGCCTCTTCTTCCCCCCATCCCAAGATAGCAAGCAATCCGATATAGGTTAAACATGTACAATTCTAAACATATTCATCATGCTGTGCAAGAAAAATCAGATCAAAAAGGGAAAAAAACATGATAAAGAAAAAAAAACAAGCAAACAACCAACAACAACAAAAAAGTGAAAATACTATGCTTTGATCCACATTCCGTCTTCATAATTCTCTCTCTCTGGATGTGGATGGCACCTTCCATCACAAGTCAATTGGAATTATGGCCCTCCAAAATCTGATGCACCATTTTCCTGCATATGCTCCATGCTTTGGTCAAACTGAAACGTTCTCCTTTTTCTCATTCTACTGTTTCTGATCCAGATTTGCTGAAGACTACTTATCTCGAACCCTTCTCAGTTATAAAGCCTTTCCTGATTACTCTGCACACCTTCCCCCAAGTAATCTTTTCCTCCTTCTATTTGTCATAGCACTTTGTCTGGATGTTTCCTTCAAAAATAAAAGATCATGGTGAATAAACATTAAGCATTTACTATGTTTGAATTACTGGGCTAAATGCTGGGAATCCAAAGAAAGGTAGAAGACAGGACCTATCCTCAAGGACCTTCCAATCTCATGGAGCCTCCATTGAGAGCTGAAAGGGACCTCAGAGACTAACGAGTTCAATCACCTCATTTTACAGATGAGGAAATCAAGCTTAAGTGATTTGCCCAGAGTCACACAAGTAGTATCAGACATGGAATGTAAATCAAGGTTCCCCTACCCCCACTATATAATCTTGTCTCCCTTTACCTAATTCTGCCTTGCATCCCAGTTGTTTGTACATTTCTTTTCCTCCTTATTGAGTTGTAAGTCCCTTCAGACCCGGCTCTGCCATATGCATTGATATGATTGCGCGCTTAATAGAGTGCTTCACACAATGAAGACTCCATACTTGTTTATTGAATGAATGAGTGAGTGAATGGATGAATAGGATTTGGATACATGGGATGTATTTAATCTCTAAAGAGATATCCTGCAGTAGAATAAAATGGGAGGGATGAGAATGAAGATGAGAAAGGATGCAATGTTAGAGAAAAGAATTCCCTAGCCTCCTCAAGTTTCACAGGAAAATTTTTCAGCCTCCAGTGCCAAACATAGAATCTTAGAATGAGCCTCTAGACCAGGAATACTTAACCCTTTTTTTGTGTGTCCTCGGAAAACCTGGTGAAGCCTAGAGACTAATTCTTGGGATATTTTCCAATGCAGAAAGTAAAATACAAATGAAACCAATTATATAAAGAGTTATCAAAATATTTTACAAATTAAGAGCATAGACCCTATGTTTGGAGTCCCTGATTTAGTTTAGTGGCCTGGTTATGCAGATGAGAACACCTAGATGGTGTCATGAATAGAGTGTCAGGTCAGCAGGAGATGCTGAGTTCAAATTTAGATGAAGACACTTATTAACTGTGTGACCCTGGGCAAGTCCCTTAACCCTGTTTGCTTCAGTTTCCTCATCTGTAAAATGTCCAAAAAAATTGGACAAATAAATTGTAATACACTCCAGTATCTTTGCCAAGAAAACCCCATATGGGGTCATGTCAATCTGGACCCATCTGAAATGACCAAACAACACAATATGGATGAGGCCATTGAGGTCCAGAAAAGACTCACCCATGATGATGTGGCATTACTGACAGAATGAAGCCATATCTTCTGATTTCCACTCAAGGAGTCATTCAACTTCATCACATACTGTTTTCTGTTCCCATGGGGAGGAGGGAAGGGAAAGCAGAAGCATTTATTAAGCATCTACTATGTGCCAGGCACTTATATTTGTTATCCCATTTGTTTCTCAGAATAACCTGGCAAGACAAATGCTATTATTATCCTTATTGTACAGTTGAAGAAACTGAAGAAAGACAAAGGTTAAGTGTCTTGCCCAGTCTTGTAGCTAGTCAGGATCTGTATTCAGACTTGAATTCAGGTCTTCCCTTTCATTCTATCCTTCTCATCCCCTAGCTGCCTGAAAGAGGCAGTGGTATCAAAGGGACTCTCCCCTTCCCACTTTCTTAGCTGACCTCACAGTCATAATTGTGGCTCCTCCATCTTTGGGAGCCTACTGGACATAAGGACTGAAGAGTCTGTCCTTCAAGGTGATATGTGACCTTTAGGTCCACTTGGGGGTCAGTGAGGAGGTCACTGGGGCCCTACCTCCAGGCTGGAGGCTCAGAGAGGAATTATGAGGTGGGGGCAGGCCTTTGCTCAGAGCTCAGCTTCAGGAAGAGGCACCTCTGCAGCCCAAATAGTGATTTCCTGCTGCAGGCTCTGAGATGTTTTCTTTAGGATGGTGGCTGAAAGCAGAGAGGCCAGGAGGGGGAAGGAAGAGAGGCTGGCTGGAACTAGGAGGATTCACTGGGGGATAGGACCCAGTCAGCACACACACACACACACATACACACACACACACACACACACACACACACACACACACTTAAACAAAGAAAAAAAATATATAGCACTGAGTAACAGAAGACTTTTGGAAAACAGGAAAAAAAACCGGGGAAATCCCAAAGGGGTACACTCATCTACACAAACACTGGAAAGACACTCATGCACAAAGATGCTCCATGGAGCCATAGAATGTGTGAGTTGGAAGGAGCCTTAGAACACAGGGCACAGAATGTGAGGGCTGGAAGGGATCTTAGAATTCCTTACATTGGGAACACAAAGCATAGATTGTTAGGGCTGGAAGGAACTTAAGAGATCATCTAATGCAACTACATCATTTTACAGATGACGAAGCTGAGATTCAGAGATATTAAATGATTTCCTGAAAGCTCATCACTGCAGTAAGTTAGACAAACTAGGATTCAGACTCAGGCTCTCTGACCACAAACCCACAAGCTCACATACACCCTGTCATTCATATAAATATACTCCAACACACAGTCATTCATACTAAAATCATCTGCATCATCACAGTTCACATTTTCTCACAACAAATTTATGAAGTATGTGGTCAAAATATGACTGCTCCCATTATACACATAAGGCAACTGAGGTTCAAAGAAATTGACTTTCTCAGGGTCATATAACTATCTGTTGTTGTTGAGTCATTTTTCAGTCCTGTCTGACTTTTTGTGACCCCATTTGGGGTTTTCTTGGCAAAGATATTAGAGTAGTTTGCCATTTCCTTCTCCAGCTCATTTTACAGTTGAAGAAACTGAGGCAAATTAAGAATTAAGTGACTTTGCCCAGAATCACATGGCTTGTAGATGTCTGAAGCTGGATTTGAACTTAAGAAGATGAGTCTTCCTGATTCCAGCCTCTTCCCCCTATCCCCTGTGCCATAACTAGTTGGATTTGGCAAATGTTCATAGGACATTCAAAAGCACACAGGTATATGAGTAAGGATTAGTATAATTCAAGAGCTCACACAAATACTAATTACACTTCAGAAATACAAGATGACAGCCTCACCCTCATTAGGGACCACCCACTGGGCCTGACAGTAAGCATTAAAACAATTCCAGCATCAATGTGCAACACACATTTTTAAGTAACTCTTGAAGCTCTGGTCAGGACTGGACAATTGAATCCAGAGGAGCTGACAAGGAAAACATTACACACACACGGCAGAAGTCAAGTGTAGTAATGATTGTTCAACTCATTACTGGATATTCTGAGGAGATTCAGAGGCAGAAGGAGTTTTAGAACTTCTCCTGGGGAAGCCTTCTGTTTAATTCAGGAGGCATAATATCTGTCCTTCTGGTGTATCATGTCTGATGGGAAGATGCAGCCCCTAGGGAACTTCTAGTCCAGTGAAAGAGAAATTTAAGATTATGAAGGAAATAATGAAGGATCTCATCAAGGAAGGCTTCTTGAAAGAGGAAAAGTTAGAGCAGGTTTGGGGAGCAAGGATGGGAATTTGGACTAACTAGGTAGCACAATGAGCTGGGTCTAGAGTCAAGAAAACTCATCTTGAGTTCAAATCCAGATTCAGACACTTCCTAAACGTGTGATCCTGGGCAAGTCGCTTAACCCTGTTTGCCTCCAGTTCCTCATCTGTAAAATGAATTGGAGAAGGAAATGACAAACAATCCAGTATCTTTGCCAAGAAAACCCCAAATGGGGTCACAAAGAGTCATATTAAAACAACACAACAGTAGCAAAGGAAAGATTTGGCTGAACCACCGAAGTGCCCTGGGGATACCTAAGAATTTCTCAACACCCACCCCAACACAGAATTATCAAGTTTTGCCAGCTCAGCTGTTTTTTCCTTTGAGGTTATATGATGGGGTGTGGTAAGGTGAAGCAATTTACATCTAGGAGAGGGGAGGGTGAGGAGTTAATGCTAGCTGATGGCCGAGGAGGGAGGTAATAGCATCTTTCACATGCAAAATGATGTTACTGAAGGTCCTTGTTTGTGTGGGGTTGAGGTTGGAAAGACTGATGTACCTTCCCCTCCCCTCAGTGCTTGCATTCAAAGTGACCTTGGGAGATGCAACCCATCCCTCCCCTCCCATCCACAGACTCTGCCTTGGGCAAACTGGCAAACCGGGAATCTTGTCTTTGGCCCCTCATCTTTCATAGATATCTTTCTCCTCCAGGTTCCCAGTGGCCAAATGCTGTCTCCCTTCCCAGAGAAACCGAGTTGCCTCTCCTTCCATCTAGGAAGCCATCCATGTTCTAGACCAGAAATATCTAATCTTTTTGTGTCATGGACTCACTTTGCTAGTGTGTTGGAGTCTATGGACTCCTCCTCAAAATAATGTTTTAAATACATAAATTAAATTACATGGTATTATAAAAATAATTGTTTTGAAATGGAGTTCTCAAAGTACATTTAAAAAAAAGTCTATGAATCCCTAGCTATGAATCCTCTTCTAGACCTTTGCTTCTTCTATCCCCTTACCTCCTCACAAAGCCTTGCCTTTTTTTTAATTAATTAATTTTTTAAAATAGTATTTTATTTTTCTAATATATGCAAAGATAGTTTTCAGCATTTACCTTTGAAAAACCTTTCAAATTTTGCTTCTTCTCTTCCCATCTCCCCACTCTCCAAGACAGTAACCAATCCAAGGTCAAACATGTACAATTCTTCTAAACATTTTTCCATATTTGTCATGCTGTGCAAAAAAGTCAGATCAAAAAGGAAAAAAATTAGGAAAAAAAACAAGCAAACAAACAACAACAACAAAAAGGTGAAAATATTATTCTTTGATCCACATACAATCCCCATGGTCCTCTTTCTGGATGCAGATGACTCACCATCACAAGTCTATTGGAAATGTTTTTTAATCACCTCATTGTTGAAAAGAGCCAAGTCCATCACAGTTGATCCTCATATAAACTTAATGTTACTGTGTACAATGTTCTCTTGGCTCTGTTCATTTCACTCAACATCAATTCATATAATTCTTTCCAGGATGTCCTGAAATCAGCCTATTTGTCATTTCTTATAAAACAATAATGTTCCATTATATTCATATATCATACTTTATTTAGGTCATTCCCCAAATGATGGACATCTACTCAATTTCCAGTTCCTTAAGGCCTTGTCTTTTGCTTTATGAGTTAACAACCAGCACATCTCTCACACCTTGGCTATGTGATTTTGGGTAAGTCACTTCCACTTTCCTTACCTGTAATAAAAGATTAGACTTAGCTCCCTTCCTGCTCTGTGTTTTGTGATTCTACAATGTGATTCTGCAATCTATCTTTAAAAGTGTTTTCTCCTCTGTACCAGAGGCAGATGCATGAGATAATCTCCAAATCTCCTTTGACCCCTAACATTTGATGATTCCATGACCTTTGTAGTCTCAATTCCTGTAAACCTTCTTCCCCCACTTCCTCCTTTTTGGTAAAGAAGGCAATGCGGTATAGTGGCAAGAACAGTGGCCAATCAGGAGACTTGGATTTTAATCCTGACTCTATCATTAACTCCACTAGGGCAAATGAATTCTCTTTCCACCTCAGCTTCTTCATCTGTAAAATGAGGAGAATCAGTGGATTATACTAGATAAAATCTATGGTCTTTCCCTGCTATAAAATTCTATGACTTCTCATCCATTTAACCTAATCTTTGTCAATGTGTTCATAGGAGAGAAATAATTTCCCTGGGTCCCTTTTTATCTCCTGGACCATTTTTCCTGGGATCTTTGGTAGATATTCTTCCCACCTCTGTTGCTGAATATCAAAGAGTGACTGGAATAGTAGGAATTTGGGTTTAGGTAGATAGTGTCAGACTCACCTTCCTGAGTTCAAAGTTGATCTTAGACACTTCTTAACTGTCACCCAACCCTGTTAGCCTTGGTTTCTTCATCTGTAAAATGATTAGGAGAAGGAAATGTTAAGCCACTATGGTATCTTTTCCAAAACAACCCTACTTGGGTCAAGAAGAGTCAGAAATGGTTGAACAACAGGAGTGTAGAATGGTATTGAGAGAAACAAGTTGAAGAGATGCTTTTGGGCAACTGAGGGTAAACTTTGTCCATAGTAAAGTCATTTCTGTACCCCAGCCAAAAGAGGCCCGGGAAGAGAACAGTTTCTAGGTTTAGGCAGCAAAGTAATTGAAAAAAGGACCCTGAGCTGTCCAGAAGCAGAAAAAAAGTGACTTCCTTTATTTTTACATGCCCCAGAAATATGGAGACAATAAATTGAGGGCTGTTGTTCACCCCCCATCTCCAAATATCTCCTCCACACATACCAAGGTCAGGAAGGGGAAACTCAGAGTGCTTGCTGAAGTACCCACAAATCAGAGGCTCATGGTAGTCACCTTAGAGGTCATCTGATTTACAGTGAGGAGACTGAGGTTCACAGGGAGCAGGTATCTTGTCCAAGAAGAATACTCAGCTGGCAGAGGGTAGAACCTAAATCTGATGTTTTCAAGACCAGAGGTCTTGGCACTCTGTCATGCTTCTGTCTATCGTCAGTGGAGGGTGGGGTATAGGGTATAAAGGGAGTTGAGCCTCCCTGCTACATACTTCTCCAAGAATGCTTGCCAGGGGCTGGCTGTTTGCCTGCCTTTACTGTGAGAAGAAAGGAGCTGACACTCATTCTTGGCTGGTGCCTCGAAGTTAAGAACATAAACCCATTAAAACTCCAGCCTAGGTCAACTCCTAGTTTCTATAGTCCAAAGTCCCACCTCCCCCCAGGGGCAAGAGATGAGAAGGTGCAGGTGTCCTCACTGACACAAGCTTAATAGATGAGGGATGGGCCCTAAAACCCACTAGCTTCTTTAGAAAAACAATACAGATCTGTCATCTAGGAATCTGTCTAAATTTTGGTGTTAGTAATTGAGATTTTTCAGGTTACACTATGTCATAAAATGACACGTTGATAAATTACTTCTTACTTCATGTTGAATGTAGAGTATTTGAAAGATGGAGCATAGTCTGAGTTGGAAGGATGTGAAGTTAGGGGCCCAGAGAAATAAAGTTATTTGTTCTAAATCATACATCTAGTGTGATAAAACCAGTTTTCTGATAGCTAGTCAATCAATCAATTTATTAAGCACCTATTTACTATAGGCACTGTGCTAAGTATTAGAGATAGAAAAAAGAAGCAAAAAACAGTCCCTCTCCTCAAGGACCTCACAATCTAATGGGGGAATACCACATGAAAATATGTATATAAGGCAAGCTATAGATAAGATAAATAGTAGATATTGAACAGGGGAAGGAACTGGAATTAAGAGGGGCTATTTATAGGGAAGGCTTTCTATAGATGGTGGGATTTTTGTTGGGACTTAAAGGAGCCCGGGAAGTCAGTAGTTGAAGTGGAAGAGGGAGAGTGTTTCAGGCATGAGAGGTAGCCAGAGAAATGCCTAGAATCAAGAAATGAAGTATTTTGGTCATGGAACAGACAGGAGGCCAATGCCATTGGATCAAAGAGTACGTGTTGGGGAATAAGATATAAGGAGACTGGAAAGATCAGAGGGGACTTTGAATGCCAAACAAAGCACTTTGGGAAAAAAAATAGGGAGCCACTGAATCTTATTGAGTAGGGTGAATGACATGATCAGATCTCTGCTTTAGGAAAATCACTTTAATGACTGAATGGAGAATGGAGTAGAGTGGGACTAGAGTCAGGCAGAACCATTAGTAGGCATTGTAATAATAATCATGGTGTGAGGGGAGGAAGGTTTGTAGTAGCTAATATAGTCTTCTGTCCATCAGACCACAGATGTCTTTTGTTTGTCCTAAATTCATCCTTTTCATGTTCAAGAGTGTCCTTTACCTTTTCCCACACTAATTTTAGGATTAAAGGTTTTAGTGACCAAATCAACTTCACATCATTAAGTCTTGTCAACTCTTCCTTAAAAGAATCAGTTTATCTCATCATTCCTTTCTATTCCTACAGTTACCACTTTCATCTCACATTCCTAGATTGTTGCAAATGCCTTCTTACTGGTCTACATAACTCTAGGCAGTTTCTTTCCCAATTCTCACTTCTTCAATTTATCCTGAGCAACAAAGTATTACTACTATAAGAAATTTTGTTGGCTGCACAAGAGTTTGGATGTAGCATCCAAGATTAACCAGTCATAGAACATCTGAGTTAGAAGACTTTTTAGAACATAGAAGGTCAGAGTTAGGATAGTAGAGACTTTAAAATTTAGAATGTTGGAATATAAATGGGACCTTAGAACATTAAATGTCAGAACTTAAACAATCAGAGACCTTAGAACATAGTATGAGGACACAAAATATAAAATGTAAGAGGTAGGAGAACTCTATAAGTTAGTAAGAACACAGAATATGAGAAATAGAGTATAGATTCAGTTAGGCTTAGAACATAGAATTTTCAAATTCTAGAACATAGAATGTCAAAGCTGGAAGGATCTTAGAACATAAAATGTCAGAAGCAAAAAGGACCTTAGAATATCATTTCTCCCTTGCATTCACTGAGACTCGGCTTCCTTTGTCCTTCGTTTTCAGTTCTAATTGTGTCTTCTCTCATACTTCTTAACGCATTGGTTTCAGAGGTAGAATTGGAGTACTCATTGGTTTCCACTGTCACTTCCATATACTCTTTACTGTCATCATTCAGCACCCTCTCCTCCTTTGAGGTTCATTCTAGCTACATCTGTCCCTCAGTCCTGGTAGCTGATATCTGCTGACTTCCCACTCCCCCATCTAATACATTTTCCTTTACTCCCTGAGTTCCTAACTCAAAATCTCCTTTTAAAATTCAACTCCTGTCCTCATCAATATACATATTGAAACAGCTTAGAAAACTTTGACCTCCCAGTCTTTCAATCTGTTCAACCTACTTTTCCATTCCAATTCAGCTACACACGGAGATAGTCATCATACCCTTGATCAACATCATCCACAAATGTTCCATTTCCATCATGAAAACTCTGAAATTCTTTTATCTGATCAAAAACTGCTTTCATCCATTGTTCCTTGGGTCTTATTCCGCTAAACTAATTCTTTGTCTTCATTATGACCTTCAGTTCTCTTAGCTTTCAGTATTTTGCCTTTCCCTGTTCTGGCTATACTCTCCTCCTTTAGTGAACCAGTTCAACTTTAGTCTCAAATCCCTTGTTCTTTTGTCCTGTAACCATTCCTGCATTGTCAAACCATAACCCTAAATCAGTTCCACCATCTGACTTGAAGGGTTTGCTGAACTGAACTGAAATTCCAACTGGATCTACTACAAATTTATTTTAACTAATCTCAATTAGATCTTCCTTTTACACATCCTTAATTAATTCTTTATTCCACTCTCCACAATGCTGGTTCCAAACCTTCTTTTCTTCTATTCTCAAATCTTCCATGGCACCTCCTCCCTCTACCCTCTCACATGAAATTCTCACACTTTATTGGAAGAATCAAGGCTACTTTCTATGAGCCTCTCTCTTCCCTCCTCCCTTTCATCTTATAACCCTTTAACATGGACTCTATAATAACTATACACTATGTTAGAATTTCCCTTCTTCACAGGGGAGAAAGACAATGGAGTTATACAACAATCAGCCGATTAGAAGACTTTCTGAAGCTCAGAACTGCTTGACATACCAGTGATCCTTTGCAAGTGAACTTTAGCTGAATTTGGAGATGGCTGAGGTTGCCAGAAACCACAGAATCAACTTTGATTAGCTCAAGAGCAATTTTGAGCAGAAGTTGCAGACTCAAGACCTTGTTCAGGAGTTTCTAAACATCCTGCTGTCTGGTTTATTGTGTCTACAAATGTCCTTTCCCTTAACTCCTGCTTCCCACCCAAAAATCTCTAGAAATTATAATATCTCACCCCCTTTTCACTTCCTTTTGAGCAACTGAGAATTCTTCCCTGTTCTCTTGTAGAATCTTCTCTCCTCTATACAACTTTTTCTCAAACAATAAATGTTCTAATTGCTATTTGGAGTTTGTTTCATTTTAAGTCTTATTGAGTCATTTATTTCTATTTCTTCAATTTTAATTTTTAAAGTATTATTTCCTTCAGTTATCTTTTTTAGCTCCTTTTGTAACTGGCCAATTGAATTTTTTGGTTCAATGCATTCTTTTTCCATTTTGCCAATTTTATTTTCCAATGAATTGTTGTCTTTTTCCAGTTCACCATTTTTATTTTCCAGTGAATTGGTGATTTTTTCCAATTCACCATTTTTATTTTCCAGTGAATTGGTGATTTTTTCCAATTCACCAATTTTGTTTTTCAGTGAACTGTTTTCTTTTTCCAATTCACCAGTCCTGTTTTCAAGTTTTTGATATTTCTGTTGCCCTGATCTCAATTTATTTCCCCATTCTTCTTCTAGCTCTCTTTTGAGATTCTTTATGCAGTCTTCCAGGTAAGCCTTCTGAAAGGGAGACCAGCTTAAGTCCGCCTTTGTGGCTTCATCTGGGATTGTTTTCAGAATCTCATGATCTGGGGACTGCCCTACTTTCTCTCCATAGAAGCCATCCATGGTGAGAGCTCTCTTCTGCTTCTTGCTCATGATTTTGAGCTGAGGTATCAGTCACCAGCAGGGAATTCTGCTGCAGTTTCAATTTGCCCTGGAGCAGTTTGCCGAGTTGACTTTCGGTCTGAGGCTGGTCAGGCTAGATCCACACTAGGACCATGCTTTCAGCTGCTTTCAATCCACCCTTTACCAAAGGCAGATCTGCCAAAGCACCTGCCCGAAAGCAGAGCAAAGTGGCCCAGGCGTCTCCCAGGGGCTTCCTGGGTGCCTAAAATCCACCTCTGTTGCAGCCCGACTTCTGCCCAGGCACACTGGTGTCTGATGGCTGCCAGCGGCCGATTCCCCTGAGGCTGACATTCTCCAGAGTTCTTTCAAAGTGGATTTTTGAAAGAAGTGCATTGTAGTCCAAGTGTTTGGTGGCGCCCTCACTCCAGAACCAGTTCGGAGGCTCAGTTTGTCTGGGTTTGAGGGAAGGTCTCAAGAGCTCACAGACAATGCAGTCTGCAGTTCACCATCTTGGCTCCGCCCCCCGTTTGTTTCATTTTAAGTCCATTTATGGGCCTGGGCTTCTTTTGTTAACACTCTTGATATGATTTTTTCCTTTATTCCAGTTTTTGATGAAGAAGTATCCCTTCTCTTTTCTAAGACCAATTCTTTTACATATGACCTTGATCTCATACCTTCCCACTTTTCCTCATCTTTATTTTGTCTCTGATTCCTTCCTTGATGCCCACAAATACACTAAAGTTTCTCATTCTTAAAAAATTCCCTCAATAGATCCCACATCTGTGGCCATAGTCCATAGAGCATGATCAGTCATTTTCTCTCATAAGCTCCCCCCCCTCTCAGCCAAACTCCTTAAAAAACTCATCTGTTTTCACTGCCTCCACTTCCTCTTCTTTCATTCTCTTCCAAATCTTCTGTAATATGGATTCTAACCTCATCACTCAACTGAAACTCTTTTCTCCAAAGTTACCAGTGATATTTTTATTACTAAGCACAATGGCCTTTTCGCAGTTCTTATACACATACACATATATACATATGTATGTATGTACATATACACATGCATATAGAGGTGTGTGTGTATATGCATATGCATGCATATACACATATATAGAGAGGTATGTATATGTATATATACATATATAATGAGGTATATATGTATATGCATATATAGAGAAATATATATGCATATATACATATATAATGTTTGGAGCAGTTAGGTGTACAGTGTTTCAGTGGATAGAGCACCAGCTTCAGACATTTGATATTAAATATGTGACCCTGGACAAAATATTTAACCTTGATTGCCTCGTGACAACAAAATTATAATGTTATATAATAACATGTAATATATGACAATAATATATATTATATAATATATTTGGATGAAAATTGAGACATGACCACCAAAGTATATGTATGTGTGTATGTATGCATGTATGCATATATGTATATATACACACACATGCACGCGTACACACACACACACACACACACACTCCAGTCTGATATTGTTATTGTTGTTCAGTTGTGTCTGACTCTTCGTGACCTCATGGACCATAGCATGCCAGACCCTGCTGTCTTCCATGTATTTCCCAAAGTCTACCCAAGCTCATGTTTGTTGCATGTAACATCTATTTATCTATCTCATTCTCTGCTATCCCTTTTTATCTACTTTTTGCCTTTAATATTTTCCAACATCAAGGTCTTTTCCAATGAGTCCTGTCTTCTCATTATGTGGCCAAAGCTTCACCTTCAGTATTTCACCTTCCTATGAATAGTCAGAATTAATTTCTCTAAGTATTGACTGATTTAATTTCCTGCTGTCCAAAGACCTCTCAAAAGAATGATATTATAATACTACCTATTGACCATTTCAAACTGAATGTTCTATAGGTATTTCAAACTCAATATATCCAAAATAAAAATCATTAGCTTTTCCCTATGGATTGTGATCTCAATGCCATCTTTATCTCCTCATACTCCCTTCATCCTACATATCCAATTGGTTGCCAAATCTTTTAATTTTTTTCTCCATATCTTTTGCCTGTACCTTCTTGTCTATGCTCACACAGCCATCATGCTGCTTCAAGCCCTAAATGATCTCTAGCCTGGATAATTGCAATAGCATTCTATTTAGACTTACTCAAGTTTCTTCCTATTCCAATCCACCCTCCACTCAACTGTTTCCTTTATACTGGCCCTCCATATCCCTATGGCTACAATGCAGCTCTTCCTCCCTCTGAGTTCTAGAATCCCTGATTTCATGAAAGATTTAGTTCAAGACATTACATGAAGTCTTTCCTGATCAATCCAGCTGCTACTGCTCCTCTCTCCCTCGACTGCCATTGTTCAGTCATTTGCAGTTGTGTTTAATTCTTCATGACCCCATTTAGTTTTGTAGGGGGAAAAGATACTGAAATGGTTTGCCATTTTATTCTTTAGCTCATTTTACAGATGAGGAAACTGAGACAAACAGGGTTAAATGATTTGCTCAGGGTCCTACAACTATGTCTGAGTCTGAATTTGAACCCAAATCCTCCTGACTCCAGGCCTGGCATTCTATTCACTGCTTGACTCTTAGCTCTCCCAATTACCTTATATCCATGATATGCTTATTCAGTGTATATATATATATATATATATATATATATATATATATATATATATGCATATACATATATATGTAGTTACATATATACACACACACATGCACATATATACATATACATATTGCACTTCTGTTAAAATTTAAGCTCCTTGAGAGTAGAGTTGTTTCACTTTTGTATTTTTTTCTCCAAGGCTTAGCACGATGCCTGACACATAATAGTCACAATAAAATGATTGATAGCTAGACTATCAGGGCTAGATTGGATCTTAGAACATATACTGTTTGAGCACAAATATCAGATCTAGAAAGGACTTTTAAGACATAGGATGATAGAACACAGACATTCAGAAGTAGAAGAATCCCTAAGAAATAGAATGTTAGAAGACTATACTATGATCAATTCTCTGATGGACATGGTTTTCTTCAACAGTGATGTGATTCAAACCAGTTCCTATTGTTCAGCGATGAAGATAGTCATATATATCCAGAGAGAGGCCTGTGGGAACTGAGTACGGACCACAGCACAGCATTTTAACGCTTTCTGTGAATATTTCCATGCATTTTGTTTTCCTTCTTAGGTTGTTTTTTTCTTCTTCTCTTTCTAGATCTGATGTTTCTTGTGCAGTAAGATAACTGTATAGATATGTATACATGTATTGGATTTGTCATATAATTTATTCTATTTAGCATGTATTAGATTACCTGTCATCTAGGGGTGGGGGATAGGGGGAAGAAGGGGAAAGCTTGGGGAAAAAAAAGTTTTTGCAAAGGTCAATGTGGAAAAATCACTCATATGTTTTGTAAATAAAAAGCTTTTAATAAAAAAAAGAAATAGAATGTTAGAATATAGAACATAGACTGTCAAAAACTGAATGAATGAATGGATGGATGAAGCATTTACTAGATGCTAAAGCACTAGGGATCTTAATAGAAAAAAGATTCTGCCTTCAAGGAGCTCACATTCTAACAGGAGAAATAACACATTTGGAAAGTTTCAACTGCAAGTCAGAAAGATTCCATGATCCATAGGGTGTAGCAACCAATCAAATATTAATGCCTCTTTTTAAATGTCAACTCCAATTCCATTTTTTTTATTGTCAATTTAATGTCAATGTCAATTAAAAACAAAACAGTGAACATGTGACAGCACCAAGGACTTTGATGGAGAGAAGTTTCTTTCCTAAGTCTTCAGTAGCTGTGGTTGTAGCTCCTGTAGGAACAGCAGATAGGCTGCATCTCTACAGAGCAGATGTTTCCTAGGGTAATGGCTAAGGGTACCAGGCTAGAAGCTTTGTTGTTTTCAAGACTCTTGGGCTAAGAATTCTGGGCTGATACCATGAGGACCTGAGGGGAGATGGCAGTCAAGACAGCAGTGGTGATTGTGACTTACTTGGAACATACTGTGTATGCCCTCTGTCTTACCCAGGGTGCCTCACTACTTCAGCTAAGCTTCCTTCCCTTGTATGGGCAATTGATTGGCAATTGATGGGGATGACTGGTTCTTCTCCATAGGAGCTGTTTTCCAAAATGATTATAAAGAGGCCTAGGCTGGAACCAGGACTGGTAATCTGAGAAATGCTGCCACTCCCAAGTTCCTGTGCCAATCTGCCTCTTTGTGACAATTGATCAATAAGGAAGTGACCATAGAGAACTTGTAATCAGCGTTCCTCATTTTACAAAGAAAGAAACTGAGTGGACAAGAGCTGCCCAAGGAAATACATATAGTAATTAGCAGAGACACTATTTAAATCCAGTTTCTGTGATGCCAGAAAGTTGATATTAGTTGACTTTTAAAATCTCTTCTAGCTCAAATAATCTTTGAATTCACGGTTAAGAGAAGCAAATAGCTCATAATCAGAAAAAGAATCATGCAGCCTTTCTCTTCCTGAATGACACCAACTCAGGTGTTTTACACACAGAGTGCAAAGAAAAATTAATTTTAATCCTTTTTAAAAAAACATGATATATTTACATGTGCTTTAATAGATATTTCTTCTTTTAAAAAGGGAGAGCCTAATTGAACAGGAAAGCATGCTTAATCTTATACTCAAAAACCCAATCTACCCTTACCAGTCACTCCTTAATCTGGGAATCCTAGGTCAAGCATCACTGTCCACCTAGTGGCGAATGTTTGCATTGCAAGTTGTATCTCCAAATGATGGATGACTAGAGCTAAAAGGGGAACTGTTTTTCACTGCAAATAAAGGTCCTTCTCCTATGTTCTCAGATATAGTCATAGAACTACAGAGATGAAATAGCAAAGTTTCCCTCTTTTTGCAGAGGTGGACATCTAGGTTCTCATAAGACAGTGAGAGAGTATTGATTCAAATCCAGGCAGTTCTCCTGATTCATAATTCACTGCACTGTCCACTACATCAAAGTACCATGCAGGGACTGTGGTGCTGACCTTTACAAATCTAAATCTATAGCCATCCGGCAAGTAGGGCTAGAGGAAAAGGGTGATCTTTACAAAAGAGCAAACTGAGGTCCAGAGAAGGAAATTAATTTATCCACAGTCATTCTATGAAGTGGTGTCAAATGGAACCTCAGCTTTCTTGGTAAGGCAACCATGCATATGTTAACTGCAGAGAGACTGCATGGTAGACTTTATGGTATAATGCAGGTGGTCTTAAACTTTTTTGGGGTAATGGACCCCACTGGAGTCTGGTGAAACCTCAGTATCAGAATGATATTGCAGAAAAAATTGGAAGGAAATGCTCATTTTCTATTAGATTATTGAAAATAAAGGAATATTTTTTCCTATCCAAATCATGAATTCCCTGAAATCTGTCCTTGTCCTTGTTCCAGTTTTACCCTGGGCTAGAGGTCTCTAAGATTTCTCCTGGCTTTAACATACTATCATTCTAAGTATGTATTGAATATCAACTATGTGCCAAAACATATGACACCTAAAAGGGCATATTCAACCACATTGTAAGTTTGTTGAGGACAAGGTGTAGTTTCTATTACTCCTCCATATTCCCTACCATTCATAGACTAGTGATACACATAATAGGTATACAATAAATTCTGACTAGTTTGATTTCATAAGACTGAGCTCTTATCTTCATGGAGCTTACAATCTAGTAGGAGTGGCAAGAAAAGGTAACTAATATTAAACAATATTTTATTCTAAGCACTCCATGAGTGGATCAAGGAGCTCAGAATAGAGAGGGATTGAGGTTCCATATGAGAAAGCATACAAAATAATATTTTCTGTCTAAAATATCTTTATTATCCAGACAAGGTCAGGGGTAAAGAAAATAAGTCTGTGGAGCCAGACCTGGTATACTTTTAAACATCTTGTTGAATGAGTCATCTCTAATGGCACTCAAGAATTCACCAGTTTAGTTTGCCTTTAAATTCACATGCTCCCCAGAAATTGTTGCTTTCTAGCACCAGCTACTTCCCCACCCCACACACAATATCCCTTTTCTCCCCCTTCCTCTCATTCCTAGCTCTTTCTCTGGTTTTCAGGTATGCGTAGTTTAATAATACTGAATGGTAATAAGGTGTTTCCAGATATGATAAGTGTCCTGCGTAATAGTTCAGGAAAAAGGGGTGTGTCTTCCACAGGTGCCTCATCAATCACATCACTGAATTTTCCCTTTGCATTCTGTTTGAGATTATTTATTAATCATTGGTTCTGTCTTTACCTTACTTTGAAGTTTTCCTACTAGATCCAACTGTTGTTCTCAATAAAGTAGAACTCAATGTCATAGTTGAGCAAAAGAGTTTAATCAAATTGGGGAAAATAGAAAGTAAGATTTTAAAAATCAGCAGAAATATGAATAGTATAGTCTCATATATATGTATATGTGTATATATGTTCATAGATGTATATGTATATATTTGTGTGTGTGTATATATACTTTTTTCAAATTTAATTGAAACCTTCTCTAGGATTAGGGTGGGGGTAGGGAAGAAGAAAAAATGTGCACAGCAAAGAACAAAAGAAAATCTAAGAGGAAGCACAGAAAAGCTGAATAGTTTTGAAAACAAAATTATTTATTATACAGGTTTTCTGAAATGGAAATTTATCATTTTGTATTGAATCCTCTCTTGTTCTGATATATATATATATAATGTTCTTTTTTCTCTTCTTATTTTGTATTTAAGTTTAAAATAAACAAAAAAATTAAAGGAAAGAAAAAATTAAAACAAAAAAATCAGCAGGGGTTAATTTTTCTAATGATCCATTCAAACTTTATTTTTTTAGGCAAAAATCTCTGCTTCCATTGGAATTACATTTGACTCCTTCAATTTTCCTCAGTGAACAAACACAAAGATCAAGATTTTTCACAGATCATCAAATGGATACATGATCTCCTTGATTTGGGAGTTCCCTACATTGCTGGATCCATGGTTACTCTTTCTGTATAATTTTTGTCCATGTTTCTTCCTAAATTCAACACAGCAGATCAACCCAATGGACTAGAAGCCATTGCTTTCTCCTGGCATTGTGAGGATATCCACCAATGGAATATTCTGGCTGTCCACCTGTCATCCTTTGATCTTGGCATTTGACCAGTTCATCTTCTCTTCCTATCATACATTTTCTTGATCCCATCTTTTATTCTCTTCTTTGAAGTTCCTCATAGGTTTCTATGTTGAAACCTCCTTATATCCAACCTACATCTCCCTCTAGCCTTGGTACAATACTAATTTTTAATTTTTCAGAGGCTGCTGTATTCCATGTCTCATTGACATTTATCCATATTGGCAGGAGGTTGGTATTAAAAAGAGAGACCTTTGTTTTTGTGGGAAGCTTAGAGTCATCAATAAAACTTTGTAATTTCCTAAAGACTTACTGTTTAATTTCAGGCTACTGTCATTGTCTGTTTGAACAGTTCAGATGTACATAGTGGTACATTTTAGTCAAGGGAATTCATCTCAGACATGGGTTTTAATGCTGATTGCTTGAAAAACAGCTGGAAAAAGAAATCTTGACTGCTATGGCCACTTAAAAGTGCTATTTTCCTCAAACTTAGAGAATACGTTTATATTGAGATTCTATCCATGTATGTGTAAAAATAATATTTGCCCATACTACATGGCTACATCAATTTTCAAAGCTTTTTTTTTGACAGAGTATCATCATTTCTCTCTCTTCCTTTTCCTTCAAAATTCTCCAAGCCCAACAACAACGACAATAACAACTAGCATTTTTATATATAACACTTTTTTTTATTAAAGCTTTTTATTGGTATAACATATGTATGGATAGTTCCTCAGTATTGATCTTTACAAAGCTTTCCGTTCCAAATTTTACTCCCAGTCCCCACCCCTCCCCTAGATGGCAGGAAGTCCATTACATGTTAATAATGATAAAATACTTGACAAGTTGTGCAAGAAAAATCCTATCCACAAGAAAAAAAAGAACATCGGAGAAAGGAAACACAATGCAAGCAAACATCAATAAAGAGCATGAAAATGTTATGTTGTAGTCCACATTTCATATCCCTCTCTCTGGGTATATATGGCTTTCTTCACTGAACAATTGGAACTGGTTTGAGACATTTCTTTGTTGCAGAGAGCCATGACCATCAGAGTTGATCATCATATAGTATTGTTGTTGCCATGTATAATGATCTCCTGGTTCTGCTCGTTTCACTCAGCATCAGTTCATGCAAGTATCTCCAGGCCTCTCTGAAATTGTCCTGCTGGTCATTTCTTACAGAACAATAATATTCCATAACATTCATATACCATAATTTATTCAGCCATTCTCCAATTGATGGGCATCCTTTCAGTTTCCAGTTTCTAGCCACTACAAAAAGGGCTGCCACAAACATTCTTGCACATGTGGGTCCCTTTCCCTCCTCTTCCCTCCAAAGAGATCTCAAGATCTCTTTGGGATATAGGCCCAATAGAAACACTGATGGGTCAAAGGGTATGCACAGTTTGATAACTTTTTGAGCATAGCTCCAAATTGCTCTCCAGAATGGTTGGATCCATTCACAGGTCCACCAACAATGTATTAGAGTCCCAGCTTTCCTACATCCCCTCCAGCATTCATCGTTATCTTTTCCTGTCATTTTAGCCAATCTGACAGGTGTGTAGTGGTACCTCAGAGTTGTCTTAATTTGCATTTCTCTGATCAATAGTGATTTGGAGCAACTTTTCATATGATTAGAAATGGTTTTAATTTCATCATCTGAAAATTGTCTGTTCATATCCCTTGACCATTTATCGATTGAAGAGTGGCTTGAATTCTTATAAATATGAGATAATTCTCTATATATTTTAGAAATGAGGCCTTTATCAGAACCATTAAAGGTAAAGATGATTTCCCAATTTGATGCTTCCTTCCTAATCTTGTCTGCATTAGTTTTGTTTGTACAGAAACTTTTAAATTTAATATAATCAAAATTATATATAACACTTTTAAGGTTTGCAAAATGCTTGATAAATATTATCTCATTTTAGTATTATAAAACCCTGAAAGACAGTTAAATGATTTGCTTAGGGTCACAGAGCTAGTAAGCATCTGAGGCCAGATTTGAACTGAAAACTTCCTGACTACAGATTTAGCAATCTACCTACAGTGATACTTCTATTGTTTCATTGATATCCTCTATCACTCTGAAAGTCAGACAAACTGATCTGAGATCATTTGAAGGCAGTGTCACCAATTACATTGTCCTAAAATGGGTATGGTTTTTGTTCTTGGCACAGTTGACACCTATCACCTTAGTCTACATGCAGACAGAACCTTCCTACAAATATAATTTTTATTCCTAAACTGAAAGCTTTTTACTCATTGACCACATTGCTGGTGGCTTTTCCTGGCAACTTTCTTCACAACTTCATCAATAACATGTAGAACTTGGATTCAAATTCTGCCTCTGCCTCTTAATATCTCTATGACTTTGAGAAAGTTTCATAATTACCCTAGGAAGTTGGAACTAAATGATATCTAAACCTAGGATCCCATGGCTTCATATACCCACAGTGAAATAGGGTACTCAAGAAGTTTTTTAAAATTACTATTTTTTCATTTGTTTTCATTCAAAAGTATTTTTTCCAAGAAGCTTTCTTGAAAGCAGTAAACCCCATCTATGGTATATGGCTTCTTAGCTCTCCTCCCAGTCCATTCCTGAAGATGTCCTTTCCATCAATAGAACCCCTCCTAAAATAGTGACCCTCAGCCCTCACTGGAGTCCAGAACAAGGAAGATGATGATTCTGCTGTACTCTCTGCCTTAGTTAAATACACTTGTAGTATACTGTTAGGGGGAACATTGACATACTGAAGTATAACCAAAGGAAAAAACCCAGATGGTGAAAGGAATAGAGAAGAAGCCATATAATGATGAGTTGAAGAAAGGAAAAAACTTAACCAGGAGAAGAAGGATGTGAGGGGCACATGATACCTGAATTCAAGTACTTGAAGTATATGGAAAGGTTAGACTTTTTCTGCTTAGTTTCATAGAGTAGAATTAGAAGAAGTGGTGGGGAGGGGAAAGGTGATAGGGAGAGAAGCAAGGGGGGGGGGGAAGGGAGACAGATTCTGGGAGAATCAAAGATGCAACTTTAGGTTTAATGAAGAAAAACCTACCAAAGGAAGAATGAACTCTTTGAGAAGCAATGAGTTGCCCATCACTGGAGTTCTTCAACTAGAGATAGGAAAACCTTTTATTAGAATAGAGATGGATGACCTTTGAATTCTCTCCCAACCCTGAGATTGTGATTCTATGACATTCATTGACCTTAGGGACAACAATTCATCAATTAACAAGTATTTAAGTATTTAATATGTTTGCACTTAAGTTCTGGAGATATAAAGACAAAAGTGAAAGTCCTTGCCTTCAAAGAGCTCACATATGAACAAAGGAGCTAACATGCACATTATACATAAACATACACACATATACAAATATATATGTAGTGGTGTGTGTTGCGTTGGGCCTATGAAGATTATGTGTTCACAAGGATCTGTTTAGGCATGACTTGAAAGGAAGCAAGAATAGATAACTCCTGAGTCTTTTCTTCCCACCATTCTCTGAGAGATATTTTGATTTTTGTCAGGAAGGGAAGCAGAATATTGAGGCCAAAAACTTGCTATTCTACTCTCCCTCTGGGTGAGGTGGGGAGCTGGAGTACTGGATAAGAATTATATTTATTTACTTCTTTATTGTTAGTCTAGAAGATATAGTTTTTAGGTTCAAGCTGAATTCTTTACGGTTCTCCCTTCCATTCCCGAATAGATACTGAAGTAGAAAAGAGGGATTAATGAACCCCCATTAAGAGCTAGCAATCAAGACTTCAGCTTGAACCTAAAAACTATTTCTCCTAGACCAACAGTAAGGAACTAGATAAATATATAGATACCTCAAAGGCTTAATTCTTTCCTTTTAAATGCCATTTTCACAAAAAGCATACAAATTTTTTGTAAATAAAAAATTATCCAAATCAATAGCAAAACAGAAATCAGAGAAGGTATCATATGACAATGTGCCAGACAATACAGAATGAATAAGTTTTCTTATGAAGAAAGATATTCAGCCTACCCAAAAGAGAGAACCTCAGATCTCACTCAAGTGGAAATTCTTTGAAATCTCTAGTAGTATAAACTGGGAATAGGGACATGATTGAAGTGCTGGCTTCTCTATATGTTGGCTCCTTCTCAGAGTCTTTCTCCCTCTTTAGGGACTTGAAGTGAATGTGGAACTGCATGTCTTCTTTATCAAATATGAAAACCAGAAGACCACGTACTCTCTTCACAAACTCTCACCAACTCCATCCCTCTCTTATATAAGCACTGAGCATTAAGTAAGCAATCTTTACTAACGAGGCGAGTCTTATACAAATGAGTTTTTGAGGCACATATTACATATAAATATAAATCATATCAATATAAAGTAGTTTGAGGAAGGAGAATACCAGTATTAGAAATATAGAAAACTGTTCTAGAGGCAAGTGTGAAAGGAAATCAGGGACTTCAAGGGACAGAGATGGCATCCCTGGCATGAAGGAGAGCCAGTGCAAAGACATGGAGATAAAAATGGAATATCTTCTGTGGGGGACAGAAGTAGGTCAATATGGCTGGCTCTCAGAAGTTTTTGACAGCATTAATAGAAAAGTCCAGATTGTAAAGAGACTTAAATGCTAAACAGCACCACCTGATCATTTCTTTATTGCTACTATTAGATATGTTCATTTGGATTTCTTGTTCCCCAGTCCCACTTAGGAAACCAGAAAGCAGTATTGTACTGCTCTCTCTGTGTTTCTCATTTCCCCATTTTTTCTTTCTTTCTTTTTTTAATAAGATAACTTTATTTTTTGTTTGTTCTTTGGTGAGGCAATTGGGGTTAAATGACTTGCTCAGGGTCACACAGCTAGTAAGTATTAAGTGTCTAAGGCCATATTTGACCTCAGGTTCTCCTGAAGGCAGAGCCAGTGCTCTATCCACTGCACCATCTAGCTGCTCCTCTCCATTGTTTCTTTAATAAGCACATAAACATTTAGGGTTTTCTAAGGACTTTTTGCTGCTAAGGCAGCTAGGTGGTACAATAGAGTTCCAGTGTGAATTTAGAAAACTTTACCTTCCTAAGTTCAGATCTACCCTCATACACTTATTAACTGTGTGACCACAGACAAGTCACTGAAACCTGCAAAATGAACTGGAGAATGAAATTGCAAGTATCTCTGCCAAAAACACCCCAAATGGGGTCCTGAATAGTTGGACACAACTGAAAAACAACAACTACAAGGAAATAGATTGAGAAAAACAAATGGGTCATAGATTTAGACCTGAAAAGGAGTTCAGACTATTTAATTCAACCACAATTTAATGATACAGTATTGATGAAATATAGCATTTGAGGTCCCCTGAGTTTGGGGGGACTTCTGTTGTAACAACAAGTCAGTAGTTCCAAATCTTCTGACTTTGGAATCTACTTCAGGAAACTCACGCCCAAATCTGTCTGATTCTGAATAGACCACTCCTCAGTCAGATAGCTTCTGGTCTCAGGATAGTCCCACAGATAAAACTCCTGAGACAATAGTTTTACAATAGTAAAACTATTCCTCAGTTCATTGCTGACTGTCAGATAATCTGTTAAGTCAGTGATAACCAAATTTCGGAAACCATTCCTCTGGGCCATAGAATTAGCATGTCAATGACAGAAAGCTGGATAAAGGGATCTCCTCTCTCTTGGGGCTTTGCTAATTTCTTTTGGAATTCAGTCCTCTTGTAATGGTGTTACAATTACATTAAACTTTGCCCCTTCACTACAAAATGGGTTCAAGCCTGCAAATTATTTTGAGACACCTCATAATATTAGTCTGTGATCCCAAATTTGGGGGTTCCCTTTACCAACTTCAATGGTATCAAAGGAGGAATTTGAATTCAGTTCCTTTAACTTTGTAACCGGTGCTTTTTATACTATGTAGCACGAAAATCTTTTGAGTTTGCTACATTTTGAAGATGGCAAAGTTCATTTGCTAACTAGTTTTCTTTTTTTTTTAAAAAAAAAAAAAAGCTTTATTTAAAAAAAAAAAGAATGATTTTTTCAACTTTGACTTTTTCAAAATTTTTTTTTGTTCCAAGCTTTTCCTCTCCCTCCCCCTACCCCCACCCCCACCCTTAAATGACAGGTAATCTAATACATGCTAAATATGTTAAATTATATGACAAATTGCTAACTAGTTTTCTCTGAGGTTTTATCTTGCTCTCCTGTGATAACCAATGTGATCCTGGGCCTTTCTCACTCCTTAGCAAGAATTGTCTCTCAATTATAAGAACTACAAGAACTCTCTTCTCTAAAGATATCATAGTATATTAAGAAAAGGTACTGAGTGTTATGGGGAGTGCCCTGGATTAGGAGAGAAGGCAGAAAGGCTCAGAGAGAGACAAAAAGTGAAGAAGTCAATAGCAAGTTGTGGTCCTTCTCATTGGTACCAGGCTGTGTGATGAGAGAGAATATAGGCTACTGGCAGGATGCACTGGAATATGTCTTGTAGCTTGGTCATGGTGCAATATTCCTGGGGCTTCTGTTATTGTCAGGTTGTCATCAGTTCTCTCTAAGCTTGTCCAACTGATCCTGGAGAGAAAGAAACTCAAGAGGCAGCTGACACAGATGCTTTGATTTTACACTACATCCTTCTTCCCCTGTGATGGGAAAGTGGAGAGATTAGATGAGAATTAAAGTATCAGCTTCCCTAGATTCATAGGAGATGGCAACCATTTTGTTTATAGGGGCAAGGAGCATTTCCTATCTAAATCAGTTCCTTATTATTCATCTTCTCATTCTGCCTGTTGTACCACAGTTTGCTTGTCTCAGTTTCCCTCAGGTGCTGTTTCAGTTTCCCTTAATTGCTGTTTCAGTCTCCCTGAATTGCTCTGTCCCAGAATAACAACCTCCCTCCTTCTGACCATCAGAAATAATTGGGCTCACATTCCAAAAGAGTTATGAAACCTCCAGATGGCCAGCCTCAACATACCCCTTATCTGTATGACCCAGACTAGTAGTCTTCTTTGCCAAGGCACCCTTACTCCTTACCTGCCAGAACTGAATTTATGGTTTCTTTGAACACCAGATGTGCTCAGCTATTCCCATGAGTTCTTTGTCTCTCCTGTGTCATGAAGATTATAAAATCCGTGTTCCCCATCAGTGAGGTGCTGAATACTTTGTATTATTCAGTTGTCTGACATGGCTGTCAGTCTAAGTCTCTGGCCTGGACTGAGTGCTTTGAGACATGTGTCCCAGAAGTCCTGATCCATAGCTATGGATTCTGAACTCTCAATATCAATAAAGCATTACCTAATTTCCACTGTGTGATACTGCCTCAGTTTCTCCCTGAGCATTACGTGCCTTAGTTAAATGTCTTCTATCTTATGATCCATTTTGTTTATAGTTTTTTTTAAATTCAGCTCACAATAAAAATTAAAATTAAAAAAAAAGATATGCTGTACATTCTTTCTGCAATGTTGTGTGTGTGGACTCCATTAGCACTTAGTAAAAGGTGAGCTTTCAGATTTGAGTGGATTACTTTGCACCTTGCTTTTAATAGCTTATTTACATATGAAAAAAACAGAAAAACATCTGAAATCCAACAGAGACAATAAATTTGCCCCAGGCCATTGACTACTTCAGCTTTCTCTCATCCTCTCATTTGCATGGACCAATAAAAGAAACTAATAATTTCAAAAAAGCTAGGAACTCTGAACTTCAGAGATGTTTGATAATTACTGGGCAAATAACCTTAATCTGATTATGGCCTAGTCTGCAGATCTGGAAGCTTTGGGAATACAGTGGATGATTGCATAAGTGGGGTGAGTTCAAGTCAATAAGTTTTTTACATAGTACCTACTGTGTGTAGCCAGAAGACAAGATTGTTAGAACAATAGCATTCTTAAATCAGAGGACCTCATGATCAGATTCTAAAGCCAGAAGACTTAGAATCTTCTGACAGATTGTTAGAACTGAAGCCCTCTAAGGTGAGGGCACATTAAAATTATTGCTGTCTCCCCTAGAAGTTATATTACATGGTGGTATCTTTAATAGTAAAAAACAACAACAACAACAACAACAACAACAAAAAAAAACAGCTAAGTGGCACTATAATGCATAGAGCTCTGGGCTTGAAGTCAAGAGGACTTATCTTCCTGAGTTCAAATCTGGCCTCAGATACTTGCTAGCTGTGTGACCCTGGACGAGTCACTTAACCCAGTTTGCCTCAGTTTAAAATGAGCAGGAGAAGGAAATGGCAAACCATTCCAGTATCTGCCCAAAATAAATAAATAAATAAATAAACTCCAAAACAAAAAAACCACACACAATTAATTATGTAATAGGACTCTGTGTCCCCCTGATCTTTGTGGAGGATGGGGGAAATTCCTAAAAATGATCGATCCCCACTCACCTGAATCTCCCCTGGGAAAGCTATTTGGTTCCCATGGGAAACTCCCACTTCCAATTGATCTGGGAATCACTCTGTTCTGGGAAACAATCACCACCCTTATTAATCTGGAAATTAGCTCCTAATGGCTCCCTAGCCCCAAACCAAAGAAGGCTAAATAAAAAAACAAGACTCTCTACAAACCTTTGCCATCTTCCTAATCAGGAATCTCAGTGTAATAAATCCATTTTGCCAAAAACCTCACTTGGAGATTGGACTTCGAATTCTTTCTATCACATCATTCCCTCCTCAAGCAGTCACCCCAAATTCATTTGGGGCAAAGGGACAGAGATCTCAATCTTTGATGTATTCAATGTTTAAGTTCACTATCCTTCTGACACAGAGTTTCCCAGATCTTTGGCCACCTCAGCTCTATGATCCTCTCTCATTCTACCTTAGCTATTTATGGCATACAAGATACTGGCTACTGTGGGAAATGAGGAGAGGAAGGGAAATTGTAGAAGAGAAAAACTATTTTTTTTCTCCAGGACCAGGACAGAGGCTAAGAGTAAGGAGTTCAAAGAACTCTGACTCCCTCACCAGGATATGAAGGCTTCTCTACCCCTCATTCACACACAGTATATTCTTCCCAAGGACTCCTCTTCTATAATAATTCCATCTCAAGAGCCCAGGACCAGTAGTTGTTTTGGGGATGTGTCTAAAGTTTTAACTAGGATTTTTTTTAACAAGTCAAAAGCAAGACAAAACAAACAAAAATCTGGAGTTGCATTCCACTCTGTAGTGGTTCAGAGGATAATACAATCACAGGTTCATTTACACCAAGAGAGATGAGATATTCTTCCATTTCTTAGCCTTTCAGAGACCTGGGAAGGAAATAGGTTCTAGGAGAAAGGTTCTATGGTGACTATTGGGAAGGTAGATCTGGGGGCTATTTTGCTACTCAGTGGCTTGTTGGCAGAAAACCTCAGACTGAAGTACAGAGACAATGGTGACCAAAGAGAAGATGAATAGTGCTCTAGATATGGATACTCTGGGGTAAATCTCTATTTATCCTATGCTAATTTATAGTCCTGGCTGGGACTAGTAGGCCACAGACCCACAGGAATAAGAAGTAGACACTTCTTCTTATCATTATTATTCAGAAAGTCTGGAGAAAGGAAATATAGAGTATTTTAAACTGAGCAGGGGTTCTCAGAACTCACTAGTTCTTATTTTTAAAAATCAGGTCAGGGAATAGAATGCTGGGTGAGTCACTTAAGTTCCATTTGCCTTAACCCACTGGAGAAGGAAATGGCAAACCACTCCAATGTCTTTACCAAGAAAACTCCACAGACGATATTGATGTGCCATGGTCTATGGGATCACAAAGAGGCAGAAGTGACTGAATGATTCATCAATGACAATAGACCAATGCCTCTGTCTAGGCATTACTCTCCCCACCCCAGATCTACCTAGTCTATTATTGAATTATGTCCTTCTCCTCTAACTCTTTAAGAAGTCCATATCCTCCTTTTAGGTACAATCTACATGACTCATATCTCCATCCTAAAACCAACATAATCTCTTCTATCTACTCTGAAGGATCTCTCTCCTAGTTCCCTATTTCCCAGAAATTAAATAACTCCTCTTTTTTTGATTTCTGCCTTTCACCTTATACCTGGGGTTACAGTAAGTATGTACTTCCCCCTCCAAACTCTATAGTATTCCTTCCTGAAAATGTTGGGTAACTGATGTTTTATCATCACTTTTTCATCTTTGTAGTAACCAGAGGATCTTAAAAGTTTCCACAGAAGAAAACAGAATTCATTAATTACTGGAAAGTAAGATGGTTCCAGTTTTCTCTAAGACAGAAAGGGGAGTAAGAAGCAAAAAGCTATGTGGTACAATAGAATGATACACAATCTGGATGCCAGAATATACTTTCGATTTCCTTCCTCCCTTCTATAACCCTTAAAATTCTCATTTACTGATTGTCCTATGGGTAATGGGACCTGGATGGCTGCCAATTGTCCCTATTTATAAAGCCCAAGTGTATTAGCCAGTAAGCAGGACTGCTAAAGACATCACTGGAGAGGAGAACCTGATTTTGAAAGATGAATATAGGATCTATGATACAAATCATCTCAAGTACTGAGAATGGCAATTATTTTGACTTGTGCTGGATGGCAGGGAAAAGAGATTTTTCTCAATACTCTCTCCCCTGCTTTTGCTGGTTATAGCCTATGATTCAAAGACAGAGTCTTAGACATACATACATACATATTGTTCTTTCTTTATTCCTTTCTCTGGTCTAGGATGCCTGTGATTAGGTAATTTACACCTTCCAGCCCTGAAGAATTAAGAAGACAATTCAGAAGAGGGTTAGGAGATGACTGGAAGCAGATGGCACCATAAAGGGGTGCATGACCTATTTCTTTTCGTTGTTGCTATGCTCAATAAACTATTATTTCAACATATTAATTATCTGAATCTGGTGGATGTTAGGGGATTTGTGATCTGACAAGGGAAAACCCAGTCAGATGGGATAGGAGCTCTAGAACTGTGTAGATGCTGTGTAATTTCATTTGTCAATATTTTGAGTAATATTTTATTTTAATCCCCAACTTAATTTTTGACCCAGACAATAGTTTCTTGAAGCCACAGACTTAGGAGTAGGAAGACTAGTCTAATTTATGCTCAACTTATGTTGAGCAACTTCTGATGGTCAATGGAAAATGGAAAACATTTTAGTCTCCTAGAGGGACTCTGATGAAATCCCTAGACTGGCCATTCAAGTGGAATGCCATATGGTAGACAATTCAGATATTTCATTTAGAGAATAAAAGGTGTTTGAGTGACTCGTATGGTAGCTCATACAAGATAACATACAAAGTTATTGAGAGGCAAATCATTTAACTTCTCAATACCGCAAGCAGTTCTCTAAGATCATAAATTATAGAACAATGACAGACCTGCTTTGATAGAGGGTCTTTGCTAGCTAGGAGTTCTCTAAACTAGAAGTGTCTAACTTTATCTGCAATATCCCAGGGTGGGCTTCTTACTCCCTACCCCTCTCCCCACTCATCAGATCAAAATGTAATTGGTATGTTTAACAAATAAAAATACAATAAAACATAGAAAATGTTTAAAAAAATTATTGAGAGATTTGTCAATTTGCTTATTTACAAAACAGCCCTAGAGAATAGGACTATTCACTACAACTACCTACTGTGCATAAGAGAGTTAGCTGAATACTTGTTTCATTGAAGGCTGGGAAAATGAGACTGTTTGCCAGTTGTAAAAACATTTTCTGGCCCAAGTATGGGTGCTGAAAAAAAAAATGCACTCAGTGAAGGAGTCCATGTGTCTTATTACAGGGCAGGAAAATTGAACCCAAATCCATCTCTTCAATTCTGCCTACTGACTTCCCTGGCTTCTTTTAAATCTCAGGTAATATCCCCATTTTTTACAGGAAATCTTTCACAACCTTTCTTAATTCTAATGTTTTTCCTCTATTAATTATTTTCCACTTACCTGTATATAACTCGATTTGTATATATTTGTTCAGATGTTGACTCCTCCATCAACTTGTAAATTCCTGGAATGCAGGAATTCTCTTTTATCTCTTTTTGTATCCTTTGTGCCTAACACAGTGCCTGATACATAAAAGGCACTTAGAAAATATTGATTGATTGATTGATTGATTGATCTCCTTTTCTTGCTCAAAACTACTACAGGGACCCTTAAAGGTACAAGATTCAACCCATAGACCATGTATATATGGATATCCAGCTTACTTCTGCTGCCAGCACTGATATAAACAACTAAGTCTATAATAATCTTGATGGTCAACCCATACTAGCTATTAACTCAGGAATCAAAATAGAGAAATTAGTCAGTAACAAGATAATTAGATCTTTTGGACCAGTCATTAGGCTGTTATAATGTTTCAAGTAAACTGGAAGAAATAGCAATGCATTTATCTAGATGATAATATTAGAGATTGCCAATGTAAAATATAATTTATATGTAATTACATATGTTTATTGGTCCACCTGTTACTGAATGTTTGCATATCCTTGTTTTTTGTTTTGCTATTCTGTTCATTTGACTCTTTTGTGTCATGTTCATGCTATAGCCATGTCTGTTGTTTTGTGTTTATGCTGTATTTTCTTTATAGACTTATTAATAGTGTTATTGCAATAACTAGCTTTGTTTTGTTGCCATGTTTTGTTGTTTATGATTAATTGTACTGCACTGTGAATATGCACGTACTCTCGAGATGTGTATGTATTATGTCCTAGATATACTTAGGAATGTTGTCACTGTAGTAACCTCTCAGAAGATGCTATATATAGTGTCATGCCTATTGCATGTACTATTAATACACATTTGTTTAATTTTGTTTTCATTGGTAGCATAAGTTGGTTACCTGGGGCACCAAGAAAATCATCCTTGTTGCTTTAAAGCACTATCTGTTTATTCTGTATAGTTACAGATGTCAAGCCTGGCCCAATTGATTTTGCAAGGGACTGCAAAAAGTTTCAGCCTAGAAGAAGAATGTAACCTGGGACTCAAGACTATTTGCCTAAGACTCTTTTCTGTAAAGAATGATTACTCAATGCTCTCTACCTATGAGAATAATCGAGTTGGCTAGAGCTTGGTACAGGAGAGATCTGAGTTCTTCTGACTTCCAGTCTCAGTAGAAGACATATTTCATTCTGATCTCTTCCCAGTGATCTTGAAAGAAGCCAGTGTGCAGGGGAATTAGGGTTTAGTATGTCATTGTCCTAGCTTGCTTCCTTAGAGACTTTGGGGACTTTCCACTTGGGTGATATTAGTTGAGCTGAGATATAATACTCCTAGGGGAACAGCCCACTCATGCTGTATATTGTCTGATATATTTTCATATGTATAACTTCTCTGATTATTCTTTGCTATTGGCTTAGATAAATTGGTTTATTTGCTAGTGATGTATGATAATCTTTGTGTAACAGGGATTTGGTGGGGAGTCAAGCTTTTGGATATAACGTGGGGGCACTCCTTCCCTTCAAAAGGGACCAGAAAAATTATTTAAATCTAAAAATTATTTTTCCCTAGACTAACAGTATCAGGAGGGGAGAATAGATGTAATTCCAATCCTGTGTCCCCTGAGTAGAATAGAGCTGGCTTCATGGCTCCAATCACTTGCTTTCCCTCCTGGAAGGAATCAAAGTCTCCCTTGGATAAGTGGCTGGAGGAGACCCCAGAGACATTTATTCATGCCTCCCTGGTAGCCACATATAGACAAACCCATATGGATATACATAACCTACATGGACACTAGGAAATGAACATGGTGATATACTCTCTTTCCTTCTGTAAGCATAAAGATAGCAGCATCCAAACTACATGATTCAAGGACACAGGAAAAAGGACTCTGTGTATCCTAAGTGTCATAATAATAAACTATTCCAGACTTCAGGGCTTTGGAGATGCTGCTGATTCAAAGGATGATTTATAATGCTGACCTCTAAAAATCCCATTCTTGAACTCAACCCCCATCCCAGGCCCCACTTCTCTCTGGAACCACATTTACCCATTGATGCCCTTTCTCATTGCTCCCAGATTCATTACAACCAATCCTGGGCCCTCCAACAGCCTTTGAAGGTAGGGTCCAGATAATTTTGCCAAAGCTTAGAAAGTACTGTATAACTTGGGGCATCTTTTCTCTCACTTCTTTCTGGCATATTCATCCTGGTATACCAATAATCAAAAAACAGTGTAGTGAAAGGGAAACTTGTCCAGTTTACCTGGACAAGTAAGATCCCTTCTATGGACCTCATTTTTCTCATCATTATAAAGACATGACTGTACTATATCTCAAAGCTTTCTCTGAGTTTTAACAGTTCTATGATCCAGTAATTATAGTCCAGGAGTATGATATACTCTCTTCATTACTTGGGTCCTTGGTGCTACAAAAATGAAGACTAACCAGTATCACTAGCCCCAAACAGAGAGTAGAGGGGTGGTTCCCAACCAAAAGACAAGGGCGGGCTCTTGTTCCTTTGCTCTATAATAATTGTCCTCTTAGCTCTATAATAGGTGAACTGATTATCCCCAAAGCATATCAAGCTCCTTTGTGTGCCATCACATTCCCACTGGGAAAGAACCAGTGAAGTGGGAAGAGCAATGAATTTGTAGTCAGAGGATCTGTGTTCCAATCCTGCCTCTCCCAGTCTACTAGTTGTTCTTACTTGTCCTTTTGTTTTAAAAAGAACCAAAGACATCATCACAGGCTGATATCTTGACATACATAAATTGGATTTAAGTGAGGCAGAGTTGTATAAAGTCATCAGCCTCATTCTTTCTCCCTGGGTTATTGAAGTCCAGTAACAGGACAAAAATCAGGACAGCAAGCTATGGCCCCAGTCATTTTCTAGATTTTCTTAAAATGAAGTGACCTCTAATGATCCTTATAGCCTTAAATTATATGATTCTTTGATTTCCTTCCACTTACCATAGGATTATGGGTAAGGAAGAAAGAAACTAACATTTATTAATCATCTACTATGTGCCAGCTTCTATACTGTTTTATCTTATTTGATTGTCACAACAGCTCTAGAAGGTAGATATTATTATTATAGCCATTTTACAGTTAAGTTAATGTAAGCAGACAGAAGTTAAGTGACATATTGAAGGTCATACAACTAGAAAGTGTCTGAGACTGAATTTGGACTCAAGTCTTTTTTTAGTTCAGCACTCTATTTGCTTTGCCACCTGACACTGGGTTTCAGGAATAATCCCAAAGTGAACTTCTTTTGAACCATCCAGTAAATTTAAAATATCAGCATTACCAGAGTTCAAAGTATATAATCATCAAAACTATTTGGTGCTATTTTTATAAATTGAAATATAAATCAGGGAAATGAATTAGATAAAGAAGAATGAGAAGCAATGGAAAATGGTGCCAAGGAGCAATGGAGAGAACTACCTATTAGTCAAAAACTACTGAGAAAACTAGAACACCACTTGAAAACAAATTTAGGAGAGAGAGACAGACAGAGAGAGAGGGAAGGGAGAGAGAAAAATCTTATTGAGAAGAAATTACTAATGAAAGGGAAGGAAAAAAATTATCAGAAACTGTCCTACCCAATTATATGTCAATAAAACAGAAAACCTAGATGAAATGGATGGTTTTCTAAGTAAAATGAAAAATTAACAAAACAAGAAATAGAAGACCCAAAGAACTCTAAGTCAGAAAGGGAAATTAAGCAAACCATAAGTGAACATCCATGTTCTAGGATCAGACACATTTATAAGAATTCTAGTCAACATTGAAAAAGAAGAAATAATCTCGATGTCAAGTTGTTTTGGGAGAAAAAAGGAAGAGGAGAAAATGGAGGAGGAGGATAAAAGGAGGTTATTAACAAGAAAAGATTCATATATACAAGCATATTTGTAGTAGCATTATTTGTGATGACAAAAAGCTAGAAATAAAATATGTGCCTGATGATTAAGAAATAGCTGAAGAAATTATGAAATATAAATGCAATAGAATACTATCCCACCATAAGTGGAATTATAGATAGATTCAACATGCAGTGCCAAGCCTTAGCCAAGACACAATGAAGATTAAAGCAATGAGCAGGGGCTCTGGAAAACAATGTGTACCCGAGTCCTTAACATAATAGGGGTAAAGTGGTGGGCAAGCCAGGCATAGCCAAAGGGGGGAGGGGAATATAGCAATTGGAAGGCTAACTCTTAAGGATTTAATATACTGTTATAATTTTTAATGGTACTTTTCCTTTTTATCTACATTTTTTGTCAATATATAGCCCAGATCACTTGTTTGACACTGTGGACATCATCCTAGTACACAAAGATAGATGTACCCTCTCCTTCCTTTCTGCTGATGATGGAGAGATGGAACAGTGATAGAAAGCTAGCCTTAAAGCCGGACATTGGAATTCAAGTCTTGCCTCTGTCAAGTCACTTTAATTCTTAAGGGTTGTCTTTCTCGAAGGGGCTAACTCTGCATTGATTGAGGGAACTCTCTTACCTGGAAGTTTCCTGTACCAATGAAATCAAAGGTACAGCTTCCATCATTTTCCTTAATTGATGACCACAAGCAAAGCTTCACCCAAAATGAGGCTATAAGATACCTTTTAACTTGACTCAATGATCTATGTCACACTCAAGAGGAGACAAGACTTTGTCTAGGTCTTGAACCCAAGAGACCACAGTTACCTGCTGCTAAAATTTTCCCAAAACAGTAAATCAATGCCTCCCCACTATCCTATGATGTACTGCCCTACTTCTATTTTACAGATGTGCAGCAAATGTGAGCTAGAAGGAGAGCCACATTTGGGAATCATCATAAGTATTAGAAATCAGTGAAACCAGACTCTCCTTCCCCCACTTCAAGAGAAAAATCCTGTGATTCAAGGGTCATATACCTAAAGCTGGAAGGGATCTAGAAATTGTATTGTCTAATTACCCTCTTTTTAGAGGATACATAACTGAATGACCAGGGAAATCTAGGTATTTGAACTTAGGTTTTCTGACTTCAGAGAGAGTATGATGACTAGTGAAAATACCATGCTGCCTCCAAGTTTTGAGGGAGGGCTAATTACTGCCAGCATGAGATTGATTTACCAAATAAAATTTTATCTAATAAGCAGGACCATTTGAGAGTCAGTTTGAACATTCTTTTCTTCTTCTTCCTCTTTCTCTTCCTCCTCCTCTTCTTCCTCTTTCTCTTCCTCCTCCTCCTCCTCTTCCTCCTCTTTTTCCTCTTTCTTCTCCTCCTCTTTTTGCTTCTGTATGACTACTCCACTTACTCCTGGCTTTTGTTGCTGCCCTCTTTCTACCTCATTTCCTTAGGGATAAGGGTTAAATCTCTAGAGTGTGTTGAAAGGACTTTGTCTTTTGGTGTGAAATGCAAACCTAGAGTGGCTTCTTGGATTTCTTCAACCCCATGACAGTAACAATGGTGCAAGATACTTCATCAGTTTCCAGTTCAAGTTCTCTTCCTCTAGCTTTCCAAGTGTCATCATTATCACTCTGAGACTTCCAAGAAAAAGTGACAAAGAGCTGGATCTTTCCACTCTAGCATTTCTTGTGAACTTAGACCAGGGCTCCTGGCTCCCTTTTCTGACCTTGTGTTTATTCTTTCCTAATATTAACTGAATAAGTATTCTGAGATGGATTTTTTCCTGGCTTGGAGGACACTTAAAATTGAGTTCCAGAATTCCAGAAGTATTGGGTACCATTGGGTTAGAACTGAATGGTGGCAGAGAAGGAATCTCTGGAAACTGCTCCAGAGCTGTAGCAAAGGATGTTTTAAACTTGGACATTTTATCAGAAACCATGTGCCTAGAATTGTTTCAACAATATAAAGTTGAAATAAAATGTAAAATGCCCAGTTAGCAGTCCTGAAAACTATTTTATGTTATGATGAGGTTAATGTATAAGCTTTACAGAATATTGTAATTAGTCATAAGTCAGATGATTGAATCTCTTTTGACATTCTCTGTGAACTTTCTATGTTTAGCATTTCTTTTGTATATAGGAATAAGTTGTCTGTTTCATAGAATTCAATTCAATTCAATTCATTCAATTCATTTTCCTGATTCATTTTATACATCAGATATCTTTTAAATTCCCCTTTGGGGAGGAAATCCTACATATAAGCTGTAACCTAAGTTATAGGCAAGTTTGCTTCCATGAACTTGGATACGGATTGAATGAGCCAGAGAGTGTAAGAACAGTAACCCAAGCCCCATTCTCTCCCTTAGAAGCTAGACTTCCCAGAACTTAACTTAAATCAAAATCCAAATCACATTCCTGGGTCCAAAACAAGGAATGGGTTCAGTATCCTACCTTGCTATGGGAGCAGCATATGCAAAAAAAAAAAAAACAATTAGACTATAACTGTCAGTTTTCTTCAAATAGGCTGCATTTTTACAGTCATAGAGAATAGAGGATACTGTTGATAACCAAATTTTGGTTTTTTATGTAATAGCTTTTTATTTTTCCAAATATATGGAAAAATAGTTATTAACATTCACCTTTGCAAAACCTTGTGTTTCAAAATTTTCTCCCTCCCTCTCTTAGACAGCAAACAGTCCAATATAGGTTAAACATGTGAAATTATTCTAAACATAGTTCCAAATTTGGATGACCAAATTTCTAAAAGATATTTGTCTAGATAGAGCAATATATCCTTAAAGGGTTTCCATTTGTGATTCCAAGGTGCACTCAGACCTGTGACTTCTTGAGTATAGGAAAATGCTTTTGTGGAAACTTCACCACCACCATCATCATTTATATAATGCTTTGTCAAGATTTGCAAAATACTTTATATGTATTATTCCAATGAATTTTAACAACAGCCCTACAAAGTTAATGTTATTATTATCTCCATTTTACAGATGAGAAAACTGAAGCTCATAGACTTTAAATGAGTTGCCCAAGATCATACAACCTGTCTAAAGCTATATCTGAGCCCAGATTTTCTTAATTCCAAGTCTAACACTGTACCATTTACCTAGCTAGGTGAATGTAGAACAAGCACCTTATCTGTTAATAGGCTAGGGCATTAATTGACTTACTCAAAGTCCCATAACTTGTATGTGTATGAAGCAAGACTTGGGCTCGTGTCTTCTAGACTCCATGGCTGGTTCTTTATTCACTGCACTATGGAGCTTTCTTCCATATGTTAAAATCATACAAAATCCTTTAATAAATGCAACTTCAGAGCTAGTTAACACTTATATAGCACTTTAAGGCTTAAAAAATTCTTTATATACATTATTTCATTTAGTTTTCTCTTTTGATTATCAGTAAGAAGCAACATGTTGAACAGGAAGTCATGTTTGCCAAAAGTCTTGGCCAATGTGACGTCCTGTGCAGATGACATAGGGAAGGAGTTTCCTTCCTTATTGATGATGAGGTCCTATAAAACTCCTATTAGAGAGATAACATGGTATGATTGGAAGAATGTAGGGTGTGGAACCTGCAGACAGTTCTGCAGAATTCCAGCACCACCACTTATTAACTAGGTGATCAGGGACAAATTTTTTAAACTCTCCTTTGAGCTTCAATTGCCTCATCTATGATCCAAGGCCATCTCTAGTCATTCTGATCTATATCTTGCCATTAAACCCTGCACAGCTCTGCCTCATTTAAATTCAAGTCACTTGCATATCACAACATCCAGTTTCTGTTGTCATTGTCTTCTTCAAGAACAAAGGATAAACAACAACCTCTGAGAGTAGGAGCAGGAGTTGTCCCACTGGGGATCCAATTAGAACTGTCTAGATGAACAACAGAGCTCTTTTTCTTTCTTTTCCTTTTTTGCTTTCTTCTTTTCCTTCCCTTTCCTCTGTCCACATAAAGTATCATATCCTTAATTGAAGATTTTCTGCCCAAAGGAATGTAAATTTTGATTCCTGAAACCTTGCAAGATATCTTGGGGGTTTACAACCCAGGACCAAGCCTTAAACCCAAATCACTTAGACTTTCATTGTTTGACCCCAATAGAGCTGGGTCAAGCCCCACTTAGACATTTTGGGGGTCCTGATTGGCTCAGAGGAAATGTAAATAACAATTGTTTCCATTTTGATCAGAAACTTTGAGGGGTTTCCCCTCCCAGATTGATTTTTTTTTCTTTCTTTCCTTCCTTCCTTCCTTCTTTTCTTTCTTTCTTTCTTCCTTCCTTCCTTCCTTTCCTTTCTTTTTTGACCAGGTGAAAAAAGCCATTTTCTGCCTCATTTCTTACCTAACTCTAATCCCTGGTTGGGCATTGTTTCAGTCAAATTGAGACCTATTAAAAACCTTATCTTAAAAAGACTGAGATCTCCCACCGCATTCAGGACCATTTCCACTTGTCCTGATCTGTATCTGACCACTGGACCTAGATAGCTCCAGAGGAGAAAGTGTGGCAGGTGACCTTGCACAACCCTCTCTCACTCAAATTCAATTCAGTTGCATGTCATAGCATCACTTCCCCGATGTCTTGGTCCTCTTTGAGAACAAAGGACAAATAACAACAGCAACAACAATACCTCTTCTCACCTTGATGTCTGATAAACTCCAAAAGGGTTGTGGAAGAAGGGAGGACTTTTATGTGAGAGGTTATTCTAATTAGCCTAATTGTGGTGTGTGGGATACAGAGGAGTTCAAGAGATATATCAAAAGAGGGCTGTCTCTCTGCCCAACCTCATCCTTTCACCATAACTTACAAGATTTATAAGGCTCCTGCCAATAACTCACTAAGAGTAGCTTGGAAGGGGAGCTGTCCAATAGTTAAAGAGAGGTTGTCCCAAGGAAGCTAGAATTAAAGCAGTAAAATCTACAGGGGCGGGGGGGGGGGGGCAGCTAGGTGGTGCAGTGGATA